>JANFAA010000066.1:0-143757 GCA_024663435.1 Pisolithus sp. B1
TCTTGCAGTGCAGTGAACAGAGACTACGTAGTCATAAAGACCCATGTGGGTAACCTAGTCGTAGTAGTGGATAACAGATACAGTATACATCAATAGCGGTAGGCGAGGGCAGTCGGAGGTACATATATGAGTTGTACAGTCAATATACGATAACCTGCGGCGAAGCCACTCGTCACTAGGCTTTGTCGGGTCGGCCGACGTCAACAAGTAGCTTACCTGCTGGGATGTATGTGAACTAGTAGTACAGTCTATGATGTGCAACGCATCGGTGCATGTGACGAAGGTTGATGCGAAACTTCGGATTGAGAGGCTGTCGTTCGTCTGGGTCATCTGGCATCTCTACCAAATCGCCCTCTGTGCACCAACAACATCGACACGGACAGAGGGTTTCAGTACATCGCCGTCCTATCGAGTAAGCCTGTTGTCAACAGAGTAATCAAAAACTTAGCAAAGTTAGACCCTACTGATGGTCATGAAGTCAAAGCAGATGCCAGACAAGACGCCGCAGCAAAGAATAGTACAACACTCGCCGACGACGTTGTCCATCGCTGGTATCACTTGATATTCCTCGATTTTCCTTTGGACCTTGGCTCCGCAGTGGCTTTGCTTGGTGACGTTATACTATGTAAAGCAATGCCTACTGTACGGACGGACCCCACGGAGTCGAGGTGCGGAGTAGTGACTTGAGTGCCCGTATATACTATGTACATACATGTCACACGTCCACTTTGCATTATCACACGTAACTTGCGCGTTTTACCATTGAATATTCTGCGAACATAACATTACTCGGGAAGTGCCCGCGGCAGCGGCGACAACCTTGCTTGGACAGCGTAAGTACTACCAGTTCACACACATGGTTGTGTGTAAGGCAGACCCACTGCGGCGCAGCTGCTGGAAGTAGTAGTCCATGAAACAAGCCAAAATCACCGAAGTGAGTCCGTCCTTCCTCTAAGTGCCAGCATCATGTGTCCCCTATCGATACTCATACCTTTCATTGGGGATCGGGGCCCGGGGACTGTTGTGCGTCGGCCTCACCCCATTGCGTCGGTACTCGCGGCAGTTACATCCTGATTGCCGCGATATGTAAGTACATCTTAGCCTACTGTATGTACAGTCTAAGGATCTGTTCTTGCAGTTCCACGTTGCGTACGTCATCGGTCCCCGAGGTACTTTTTATACCGGTGTCGAGCCTGAACACAACGTCAGCACCTTGGATTCTGATGCAATCGTGCTGAAGTCAAACGCACTGTCCCTTAGCGTCCAGTAACGCTGGCAGATCATCCTCCGGACAGATGTTCATCGCTCTCCCGTCTTTTGCCACGCCTACGACGGCGTACACGGCATTTTTGGCGCTCATGAATATGAAGGTATAGGTCGCAAAAAACCACAAAGCTGGACGTTCCAACTCGAATGTACGTCGAGGATGTCACCGTGTTGGGTGGGAAGAGATTGTCGTCGTGATCCATGTGAAATCCTTGTGTCCGGTTGCACGTATCTTGATTCTGCGCAAGTCTACGTCTGTTTCTAACAGGAAGCCTAATACCGTATACGTTGCGTCCATCGTGTTGTGTCTATGCTTTCTGTCAGTGAAGTGCACTCGATCGCGCGTTTCATGGTATGCACTTACTATTGTTCGTGTCGTGGACCGAAAGCACTGGCTAACATGGTTGTTTCGGTCTTTTATACAGGTACAACCTTAGGCCTCCTTTATGTTTCGCCACCGTTGTTATCTGAGCACGGCGTCCCTTATAACATTCTGGACCGATGGGGACACAGAGGTAAGAATAGTTTGTGCGCCTCCTTTCTGTGCGGGGCTTAAAAAGACGTGGCGCCAATCGTCGTTCCACCGTTCAGTTTTTCCTTTTGAGATCGCCACAATGACAGCCCCTTCTTTTGGAGGGGACGGGGGCTCGTCAGCGGGGTCGACCGTAAGCACGTGCCAGGTGTCCCCGCCCAAAGAATCGGGACTATCAGACACTAGCTCAATACGCAAGAATTTCCAGAGATGATATCTGTCCAACACCACGTACCTCGAGCTTGATATCTGAAGCCATTGGCAAGGGGGATGTGGTGGGAAGACTTGGACTACGCAGAGCAGACAGTAACGACATTGGAAAATTGACTAGTTGGAAACAACAGATGGTCAGAGATGTTCGGAAGGAAAACACACCGAGTGCCGATGTAGAAGGCTCTACCTTGAGTACGATGGAAGGAACGGCTGAGGTGAACCTGATAGACGAAGAACTTTGAGCCCTGGAATCACGCGACATGACTACCGAGGTCATGGACGCAGGTCTGATACTTGTTCATCCATTTATACTGAACGTTGATCAGAGTCGGGCCTTCAGCATCGTTACATGACACCTTGACCATATGTTAGGTAGACAGTCGCTGCCCCCCTTGCGGGTGCCGCTTCATGGCGAAGGAGGCACGGGTAAATCCAGGATGATACAATCGATGTCACAGTATTTCTTTTGCAGAGGCGCGCGGCACCTCCTTCTCAAGGCGGCGTATAACAGGCGTTGTTTCCTCGCTCATAGGCGGCAAGACCACTCACACTATTGCTATGATCACGCGCGCAGACTCGGACGACCAGGTGATCAGCGCGCGAAGGAAGGTCAAGCTGCAACACATTTGGCGTAGTTACGAGTGTCTGACCATGGACGAGATGTCTATGGTTGTCTCGTAATATCATTGTAGGAAAGATGACAGAAGGTGACATGGCATCGTCGCACTCTTTCGGAGGCATCAGTGTCATCACTGGAGCACGTGCACTATGTTCGAACAATGCTTTCCATCTGCTGGTTTGAATACATTGCCGCCTTTCACTAGCACTTTTCGACGGACACAGATGCTATTACTTAGTCGAAGGTGTCCGGGCAACCAGAACCGTACTGCCAATACTGTTAGGAGCGGGGTGTAAACATCAAAAGACGTGCGCGAAGGCTCACCACGTCAATTGGATCTTCCTCGCCGTCTTCGTCGAGTGGATCCCAAGGTGCATCGACGTCAACCCACCTGCCCACACGACAAAGAAAGTATCAGTCTAGTCACTGGCATATATCCATATAGACAAGGTAAGGAGTACCCACAGTTCATCTTCGCTGTTCCTTCCACGCTCACTTTGGTTCCGGCTTCTAAATATCTTCCTCGTCCAGCCTGCACGCTTCTTTAACACATATAGTGGTGTAAAGACATATTCTCCCTCTTTACTAACGCCCTTTCTAAGAATTCCTCGGGAGGCATTAGTCCACCAGTCGATACCCGTGGAGAACGATGCATTAGGGCCGAGCGGCGTGACGGGGGTAACGATAGGAGCAGAAGCGAGGAGGGCTAGAGATATCTGCTCACCACCTAATCTCTCCTGGGTCAGGTTTAGCAGAAAGGATGAGCACGATCTTACTCTTATCCGATAAGTACAGTGAAAACGCAGGGCAGGTAAACACACTCGTGACGAGGTACATATCCGCGAGAGCAGGGATGTTGTATAACTGTGAAAGAACGGCGGATGGTGGAAAATATTCCATCCTCGGACTGTGCATTACGAGGAAGGCATCCCTCTTGCCCTGCGAGAATTGGAAATCGGCTTTGAGGGAAGCGGTTGCGAGGCCCATTATGTCTCTGTATCACAAGCGAAGCTGTTTGACAACCCATCGACAAGATGCATGGGGGATATACTTACACGCCAGGTGCCACTGAGAAGCCCCTCTTCTGTGCCCCCGAAGTGGATATGATGAAATCCTCCTCCACCGGCCCAATAACGGGTGGATGCTGTTGAAGCTTGAGTTTAAGGGTCGGATCGATCTTGTCTAACGTTTCTTGAAAGTCTGCGTCGTAAACATTCCCGCGTACTTCCAGTTCGCCGGTCACGCGATCTAACGTCCCAAACGCCCCCACCTATATTATTGGATACCGTAGTTAGGTTGATCGGTGGCATCATATCGCAATCGCAGCGGGGACAGACCTTGACAGGAATGGGTGGGTCCCAGTTCGCCCACTTTGACGTAGCATCGCGGATGAGATCGACGTATTTGCGCTGGAGAGGTGACATGGAGAACGTGGTAAGTGGTAAACTGGGGTATTAAGCAGGGGAGTATTGAAAGCGAGCTGTTGTGGCAATGTGCTGCAAATGGTTATCCGGTGCCCTCGAAGCTGAACGTGAACACAGGTACGAGAGAGGCACGGCAGCGGCGAGTGTCGTCATGACTTGATCAGCCCTGCCAAGCAGTGTAATAGCACTGCGTTACAGTGGCGGTGATCTTTACGGTGAGCGAAGGGGAGTGAATTGTTTCCGCACTCTCCAGAGAGTGTGGCTGTGTACTCTGATTATTCGATAGCACGCGCTCGCGATAATCAACGTTCCGCTCTTCCGTTTTTCGCCTAGCCTCGAGGCCGACCAGGACGTCTAACTGCATATGACACTGAGCAGTTTGTGCCCCGTTAGCTCGTCTTGCCAAAATTGTAGGCGAACCTGCCAGTCGGATAGTCGTTGGCGGTGGAAAAAGTCTCACAGTGCCAGCACGTTCGTTGACGTGTTTTGCTGGCCTTCGTCCCTCGTGCGCCAGATGGGCAAACCACGTTCACTCATTGGCTGACGCCGCCTTCGACAACGTCCTTTCTCCTTCCAAAAAGTCCATCTCCGTGTTCGTGGTTGCTACATTATCCAACGTCGACCCGTCCTCTAGCAGTATAAGACATCACCCCCCCAAAAGAGAACTGATAGGCGACTCGTCCCCTTCGATCATGCTGCAACTCGCCTCTTTCCGTGCCCTCCTCCTCCTTGGTGGAGTCGTTGCTCTCTATTACAGAAGGTACATTCTCACTCAACATACACGTTTGGAGCTTATTTACCCGTTCTCACCGGGTGCAGACCCTTGGCGACGGCCATCGAGTACTACACTGGATCGTCGCTGATCGCCGCATGTCTTATCCTCGCGGGCTCCATTGCCGTGGTGCTCATTGCACTGCACGGCACACTTCACCCCTACTTCAGATTCATATGGTACTGCTTTCCCCGTTCCCTCGGCAGTGCCGATCAAGAAACTCGTCTGGATAAGGTTTGCATCGATTTCCTCGCCATCTCGTCAATACCTAATAGTTCCCATGACCGTTAGTTCTACAGGGGCCAGGCAGATGTCTACGATACCACCCGCAGCAAACTATTACGTGGTCGTAACACGATGCTTAGTCTGACCGCAAGCCACCTCCGCTCTATCCGGGAAAGACACCCGGCACAACGGCTCGTTTGGGTCGACATTGGTGGCGGTACAGGTAACCCTTCGTTTCCCCGCAAGGAGTGGGAAAAACTGAGCTTTGCATAGGTCACAACATCGAGCTCATGAACAAGCACTTTCCTATTTCGTCATTCGACGCTGTCTACTTGGTCGATCTCTGCGAACCGTTACTGGATATCGCCCGAAAAAGGTTCGCAAGGAAGGGCTGGACGAATGTTACCGTTCTTAGGCAGGACGCTACCGATTTCTCTCTCCCCGAGTGGGCGAACAAGGATGCTAAAGGCAGCGTCAACGTCGTCACTTTGAGCTACTCGCTTTCAATGGCAAGTCCGGATTACGACGGGCATTCTGAGCGACCTCACGTTAACCACGCCTTGTCCTGATATAGATACCCAACTTCTATGCTCTCCTTGATCGTATTGACTACGTCCTGTGTCCAGAGACCGGTCTCGTTTCTGTAGTCGACTTCTACACTTCTGGGAAACAGCCATCATTGCACGAGAAGGCAATCGGAGGCACCAGCAAGGAATGTGGCTGGCTCAGCCGGTGGTTCTGGCAGATTTGGTTTGACTTCGATCACGTGTCCTTATCGCCTCACCGGAGAGATTATCTCGAGTACAAGTTCGGAACGGTAGGTCACGGCGGCGTTTATAGCGTTACCTTGTCGCTCATACTTACCCACAGGTCAAAACCTACAATGGCAGAAACCGCTTCGTCATTCCCTTCATCGTTAGGATGTAAGTTGTTCCCCGCATTTCGATACCCCGCTGACGGTCGTCATAGACCATACTACATCTGGTTGGGTCGTTCCCGTTCATGTGATGTATCGCGTTTCTGTCATGCGTTTGAGGTCGAGGGTGGAAACCTTATCGGAAATGGCTCGCCTTCCTCATTCGCAATTATCAAGGAATCCGAGGTCATCCCTCCTCTAGAGATCGGAAAACCGGTTATAGCCAAAGACGTTCGTGCTGATGCGGTTATCACTATCACTCCGCCATTGAGTTCGTTCCATTATCAATTGGGAAAGGTAGGTTGTCTCTTTATGAGCTGGTATTGCCCGTCGTGGAGCTCAACGTTCGTCCAAATTGGATTGTTATAGCCTTGGAGACTACCCTATTATGAACAGCCCGTACACAAAGAATTTAGGACATTTATCTATTCGTTCACATGGGTACGCTATTCATCGTTTTCGGTGGACGAGAACTCGTGTCATGATTTCGATTACAGGAGGATCCTTTCGAGGATATGAAATATCTAGAGCTGGGGCATGACGACTCGATGCTCGTCATCACTTCCGCCGGTGACAATGCGCTGCACTATGCAATAGCTGCACAACCGAAGCGAGTAAGTATATTTATCGCTGCCATTCTCCATCACTCGAACTTCCGCAGATTCATTGCGTCGACATGAATCCTTGGTAAGTTTGGACATACCACAAGTGAACCCCTTCTGAATATGTGTGACAATACAGCCAAGGCCACCTCCTCGAGCTGAAACTCGCTGCTATCAACACGCTCGAATTCGAGGACTTCTTCGCCCTTTTCGGAAAGGGTTGCCACCCCAAATTCCGGACCCTCCTCGATTCGCGAATCTCCCCCCTCTTGTCGTCAATCGCTTACCAGTTCTGGCATATTAACGACCAATCCTTCAGCTCTGCTTTCTATCTGACCGGGTACAGTGGCTGGGCCCTCCGTCTTGCTCAGTTCATCTTCTCCCTTGCCGGTGTGTCAGCTGATGCTGAGGCTCTGTGCGAGGCAGGGAGCCTCGAGGAACAAGAGAGGATATGGAACGAGAAGCTGAAACCCGTGTTACTAAATCCCGTTGTCGTGGCTATACTCAAGAGTCCAGTGTTCTGCTGGAACGCGTTGGGTGTGCCGATGAACCAGAGAAAGATGCTATTGGAGGAAGGAAGTATATTCGAGTTTGTGAGAGATACGTTTGATCCATTGCCCAGAAGTTGGAGTTTCCGAGACGGCGCATATTTCTATCCACTCGTGAGCGTCCATTTTTTGTTTTGTTTTGATTACCGATTGTGTGTCTAACTATCGGTTGGATAGACATTGAGAGGACACTATACCCCAACCTCGTGCCCTGCATACCTGACGCGAACTGGGTTCGAGACCCTGAAAGCCAACGACGGCAAAGCAACGGACGCGTTCAGGTTACATACGGAGTCCATCTTCAAGTATGTACCGTGCTCTTACTCTTACTCAGCATTTCTAACATCAGCCAGCGTTCTGCGGGGATTGACTACCTGGTCCCTCACGCGTGCGGTCATAATGGACCATCTTGACTGGTTCGCCGAAGACTCGAAAGACGTAGACGACGAAGTCACAGAACTAGCCCGAGTGCTTGCGCCCGGCGGTATCCTGCTATGGAGATCCGCGGGAAGGAGACCTTGGTATACTAGAGTGTAAGTTGTCTTTCTCTTTGGTAGGTCTTTTGACTATACTGACGGACGTCGCCTAGGTTCGAGCGACATGGATTTGTCGTTACACCATTAGCGATCAGATCAGGCCCCGAAGCCGCGTTAGACAGGGTCAACATGTCTGTATTTTCTTCATGTCGTTTGGAAGCAGGACCGATTAGCTGACGTATATTGACCATCTAGGTATGCGTCGTTCTGGCGGGCCGTAAAGCCGGTTCCATGATTTTGGGTGAACTTGCATGCTGCAAGAACTGTAATTTTATAACGAAACGTGTGATACCATGTTTGGGGAACGTCGTCACGAGTTAAACGATACCTTGGATTCTGGCATACCAATATACAGGTACACTTCGGCCATAACCTGGAGAAATCGGTGCGGCACGAAAAGCGTACATATACGGAATGCTGGCATTTCTGCTGGACATGTACAACTATACCCCTGGATGTGTCCTAAGTAGTTCAATACGTACCTCATGTGAATTTATCAATCAGTCAGCGCAAACTTCGCAAAAGTCGAATCCATCATCCGCGGTCGAATTCCGCGGACTGGAGAGTCGAGACTCACTGGCATCAAGCCGGAGCTCGCACCACCACCACCACCTGGTTGATGTCGTACCTTTTGTTGAACTTCCAATTCGAACTGCATCATACTATCGCCATCCGAGGCCGAGTGCTGAGCGGCTATGATTCTGTGAAGGCAGCACTCGAGTCCGTCTCTTCACGATGCGATGTGAAACCACATATGTGTCCTGTTGGGCAAATCGCAACTTATGAAGTCAAACCAGAGCGAAGCCAGTGGGGAAATCAAGGAATATCTTACTTGAAAGCCCACACTACCGGTAGCCATCAATGTCGTCGTCGTCGAGCTTCTGATCCCAAAAATAAGTCATATCGCCATTTGTCCCTAATAGCATTATTGTCGCGCGATTAATTCCACTGACCATTTCGTGCGGAACGCTGATCCGAAGGGGGGCGAGAGCTGGGCCAGACGACCGGCGTAGAACCGGCCCAATAACTTCGTCGTGACTCGTGCCCATGGAGGGGTATATATGTATATCAGTCGTTACACTAGGAGGAAGGAAACGTGTCGGAGGAACATCGATGAATATAATTCTGTGAGAATGGAGTTTTACCAGGCTACTGCACAAACATACTCCTTCGAGTACGCACCGGGTGCCAGGGTGGAGGGGAGGACCTTTCTTTCTTTCCATCTAGATCATTTCCGTCGTTTCATTAAAATCCGGTGCGGTCCGGTCACTGAGTTCTGTGCGTGGATTATCAGTACATATGTCGTCACAGCACTAGCGTCGTCATCATCATGTTCATATTGCATCCCCTGAGAAGTCGAGTCGGAAGAAATCCTCGCCTTATATGACGAATTTGGGCATTTGCGTACCATCAATTCGTTTATGCTGACCGGAGGGGTGCGACTCACGTTGGTTGCCTTCTTTCATGTGCCGTCGCTCTTCCCAAGTTTCATCAGTCTTCCTGGATGCCCTCTTGGATGGTCGCGATTGCAGATATATTTTTATGTAATGTACTGGCGAAAAACCAGGTCGGTGAACACGGTCGATATGATCGATCTGATCGACGGCGCAACCAACATGCGCTGACCTTTCAGATCGACCTCAGATACTGGTTTTAAGCTTGAAGCTGATGACATGTAGACGGGAGCGGATCCGACCTCATAATTATTACTAATACCATTAGCCTAATAACACGTCCAGCGAGTCTCGTCCCAGAGCCACGACCATACTCATCTACGTATTCTATCGTGACAGGTCCATGCCAGCAACGGAATGTTCTCTCGAATATTTATACACGCGGATTCATTTTCTTCAGCAGAGCTGCCACATCTTCACATAGTCACTGTAGAATAATAAACGCGAAAGACAAAACGAGGACGAGGGAAACTGTTACTCACATGATGAAAGACTGACTCTCTCCATCTGATCCCCACGTCTGATACCACGTATTCTGGGCCAACGCAAAGTCTCTCATCGCCGTATTGGATCCGTCTAACCACGGTTTGCTGCCTGCATTATCTGGGAACCACCCGTTCGTTCCCCCCGCTGCAAGCGAGAGAATGAGATAGAATGCTGCATATAAAGCGTTCTGATCTCAGCCGTCATTTTCTCTGTTAGGAAACGCGAAAGACGTACGCTGATCGAAAGGCGTTGCATTCGTCCCATTCACCCACGGATTTTCGAGCACGATTGGTGTCGTCCCATTCTCCACAACAGCTGGGAAATCTCCACGTGAGAAGAAGGACTCCGAAAAGGACAGCTGGAGCATGTATTGGAGTCGAGAATCCACATAGATACGACTGCCATGACGATCGTTCAGGGTTTCCCTAGCGAGGAAGAAAGAAACGGAAAATTACATAAACTGATCCGTCCACTCCAATGCGTATGTGTGGAATTCTTCGCCGTAGTCTGTCCTCCGTTGTGTCCACCACCCGTAAGTTTTGTAGACGGCGTTGATGAATGAAATTGGACCCCAGTTAAGAGAGCCTCGAACGTAGTCGATGCCCCTACGCGTAGGCTAGAGTTAGTATCATCGCCGTCTGCTCCATTACTAGGGTGACTTACTGATCAGGGTAGTCTCGTCCGTTTCCGCGGGATTCCATGATGTCGATTTCGCCGCTCATGGGCCAGGGACCGTACGTGTTATTGACAGGAAGCATCCAGATTGCGGGCCAAAGCTAGACACCCGAAAAGTATGAGTGTGTCATCACGTATATGCGCGTAGTGTCTCACCCAGTCACTGTACGAAATCTTAGAGTCAGCATATTTTGGGGCTGAGATGATTAAAACCTACCCTCTAGGTATTTTTGCCCGAACTTCTACTCGACCATACCGAATGCTCGTGCTGTACCTGGTAGTAATTCTCGCGCTTTGCACTGGCGGAATCACAGTCCCCGCTGTACTATTGCTCACCGCGCCACAAGCCTGATAATAGGCAGTAGGGTTGAACGCAGTCGAGTTCGTCCCGCCAGGAATCGACTCGGGGTTAGTGAGATTGTAAGTACAGTCTGTAAGGTTGTACGTGTATCCGTCGAAGATGTTGCTCATTCCGATGGCATCGGAAGTGAGGGTTGGGGTTATGTAGAGATAACCGTTGGAGACGTATGAGTTGTTGTCGGACGCGGTGGTCATTTCGAACTCGCCATTTCTGTAATATGGTCGAGGTCATATTGATACGACGGGTTAGTCAGAGAGCTCACCCGTATCCACCGAGTTCGATCTCGCGGAACCAGTTTCCGCCCGAGCCAAAGACGGTATTGGTATCGGAGTTGAAGTCCTCGTCGAGTACCATACACAAGTTACCCTTGATCATCAGTACGCTCTTGTACCCGAGGTAGCATCTCACGGCGGAGGCGATGATACCAAGGAAGGCAGCTGCATAGGTCAACAGATAAGCGATGCGACTATAGGGATCTTTCGTCTTGAGCCATGGTTTTTCGAGTTTGCTGGTGTCTTCCAAGAGGGTTGATTTGATACGTTTACCCTTTATGGGCCCGATACTGGTAGCGACAGAAGGTGCGTTCGAAAAGGTGGTCATCGGGCGCGAAGGAGGGGCAGCGAAGCTCTCGCGGAGGCGTATGCCAGAGGATGCTCTGCTCGGTTTGTGACTATGACCGTTGCCATAATAAGAAAGGCTGCGAGGCATGGAGTCGGTGCGACCGACGATGGTGATGTTCTGGCGTGGAACACCGGGTTCCGAGATGGTGGATGCGTTGGATGGTTTGGAACGGGCTGGAATGCTAGCCGTGGAGTCATACCGACGATGGTGCGAAGGGGATTCGACGCCGCTATCTGAGCCTTGGCATGGGTTTGCCGTGGAGTCCATGCCGGTAGAGGGACGAGAGCCGGACGGAGAGGACACACTGGACTTGAAAGGGTCTTCCCCGAGGAAGAAGGGCCCTGACTTCAAGTTCTGCGAGGCGTCTGGCGGGCTCATCGCTGGCTGGCTGGCTGGTCGATTGGGATCAGACGGTCCCTCCAATTTAAATAAACCGGAAAACGCGACTCAGGGGGATGTCCGAATCGGCCAAACGTTCCTGCGCGACTGACTTAGTGGCATTAGATCCACTGATCAGGGGAACGGCTTTCCCTGGCCTTGATATCCCGGTCGAGTCCAGTTATGTCCATGGTACGACTGCAAACGCGTGTTTCTGCCATAAATAATACTAGCTGCCATGCACCCATAGGTCTATGGCCCAGGACCTTAATATGACCCGGCCTTCGTTCTGGTCAGAAAATGAATTAGCCCACGCCCATCGCACGGAAGGCCGTTGGGGAAGCAGACGTACGCACTGTTGCTGATGGTACCCGTCACGTGTGAACACGCAGTGCGAGAAGTTTGATCGTTCTCGGAGGACTCGGAGGAAGAGTAAAGTATCTCCTGTAGTGAATAATTTTGGCTATCTACGGGCAAACTCGTAACGCGTTCCAGCGCGTGCGTGCCTTTCGTGTGTTCTCGGAAATATTGCAGTCCTTTCTTTCCTCGGCAGTCATCCAACCAGCTGCATCGCTGCTCGGGCGCCAATTGTACACAAACTTCGTTTCTCTATTCCCCTTCTCACACCTGAAACGACGGTGGATGGTACGACCGATCCAGAATGCACCGGGTTATTTAGATTCATAGATAAGAATAGACTATAAGGTCAGTTGGGTGGCCCTTGCAAGTGATTGGCTTCGGGTGTCTCGACATGCCGAGTACCCGCATGACCTTACTGGTCAGACAGCGATATAGTCAATCGTCTTCCGCGCAGAGAGCGGTAACACAGGGGGTGAATGTGCTGCGGAAGCGTTTCCATCTTTTCCTGGTGCAGATGTTTCCACCCTCGTTCACGCTATTGAAAAACAAAATTGAAGAAATTCAGGTCCGCCGATTACTGACATAGATGTATACATTAAACATGGAACTTGCATTCCACGAGTCGGTAGAAAAGGGTGATGCGAAATCACGAAGTCCACCGCAGAAAGGGATAAACATATTTCCTTACTGCGCCCTGCATATCCAGGACGACAGAGGGGCGCAGTCTTCAACAAGTGCTCGTTACCAGAATCGGTCTTGGGCTTGCATGCTTCCTGATGGGCGACGGGACACGTCTTTTTTAAGACTAGGAGATGGCCACAGATCGAGACACACGGGCAAAGTATCGTACCTTCCGTTTCATGCAGGACACTACAAGCTCCCCAACCGGATTCTTCTTATTGCTTGCAGATTATCAGAAAGAACAAAGCTTTCTACCACGAGATACGCTATCGTTGGACCACGGCTTCCCGTCGCTGACCGCCGTCGTTGACCGCCGTCGTTGATTGAGATGCCGTAAATTCCCTTGGGTCAACGCATCAACCCACATGCACACTCAGGATGCGGGCACAGGGTGTGATAAGGGATTCCATCGCTCACCTGAATTGTGAGAATCGAAGGGTATACTCGTAGCTAGCCAAACATTCAGAAGTACGGCTGTGTGGGCCTGAATACGATATGCTCGTCGGTAGTCGCGTGTGAGCTCCTGCGCGACTTGGGGAGTGTCGTGCTCGATTGCCTTTTCTGGGTCTTGGCCACACCAACCGCGTATCCGCCGTTCATAAATCAGTCGACGCAGATTGGGTTGCGTTCGAAGTTGTCCGTGCCTGCCTGGAAGGCGTCTTCGGCGAGGAGGAAGCTTTGTAGACGGACGCGCCGCGAGGATGATCACGGTAGTACCATTTCCGAGGACATGGCGTGAAATCAAATGGCAGGTGAGTACTTGTTTTCCTTCTGCGCCATTAATGAGTCTCCAACATTGATCAAGATTCAATCACTTTTGTTTATGGGCACAGCAGTGACGAACGTATTACCCGTTCCCGAGATTCAACAGAAATGTTTCAGTGCATGAGTGAAACGCAGAGCAAAGTACATACATACCAACTTGGCGTTCGTCCTTCCGGCGCACGGCGGCGTGGACCGCACAATGTCCCGGGGACAAGTGCATGCGTGGACGTTGTGGGCCAGACAGTCGTTGACGGTGTCAGAGAGTGCCCAAAATCTCTTTCCATCAAGGCTCTTTCTTAGAATGGGTCCGTCGCGTTTCTGCAACTCCCGTCGTCGTGCCATATTTACCTTGAGATCGATCGTGATCCCAAGTACTGAACCGAAATGTTTTAGCCGGGCCCCGCCCCTCGCCTGGTGGGAGGTGTTGTACCTGGGTAGGCACTTATCGCTGACAGGATTGAGTCTCTGATCTTCCTGCATGGATCGTATATTTTTTCTCTCTTTCTTTCTTGTTCCCGAAGGTGGTGCCATGCCGAGAATCCGATGGATCTCCGTATTTGCAGCGGAGGGTATCGTGCGTGTCAGGGGATTTGTCTTACTGTATAGACGAGAAGCGCGTCTTGTCACACACCCGGTTATTCCTTCCATCCGAAGGCAGAGCAACGCGACTCGGGCGCAAGCTCGAAGCCAGCGCGAGACGACTTATAATCTATTGATTATCGTACTCGTGCCACTAGGTTGTCGCCAACTTCCATCTCGTCCGACTCTGTGTAGCAACGCATTCATCCACCCATGGCTATGGACTACGACGCCTACGATGCCTTGTTGCATTACATTTTCAAACAGGTACTGGAATGCCGTCTCTTATCGCTCCAGCATTGCTAATGACCCTCCTCAGACACAGGGGGATGCGTGGTTCAAACCGTCAGAAGAGAACATATCTGCTGGTGTCTGTCTTCGTGTGGAACCTGGCCACTTCCGCGTCTTCCCATATGAGAACCCGGTTCTTGCTCCCTTCGAAGCGGCAGTCCGTGCACTCAATCCAGTCGTGGCAGTCAAAGTGCGGAGCGCCGCGGTGCACGCTGCCTTAGCAACCGTGTATGTCGGTCTCTTCTCTTCAAATGCGTATTTTAGGCTCACGTCGGTTGATTTGTGCCTCAGCGCTGATGACGCTACTGCCATATACGTGGATCAGAACACCCGTATGCAAATAATCGATTCCATGGTCCATCTTCCCGCAGGGGAAAAGGAGCAGTGTGGTGCTTTTATCGTAAGTCCCTCAACTATTTCTGTTGCTCACGACTGTAACCGACCTGAAAATAGCGAGATGAACGTGTCCTTGTCTTATGGTCCGATCAGTTGGACAACATTATTCCCCTGTACCGTGACTTCGAAGACAAACTGATTAAGCTGGTCTGGCGAGCTCGTGCTACTTTTTCCGCTCCACCTTCCGAGGTAGGAGTTACGGCAGAACCATCAGACGAAGATCTCGTCGACAGGGTTGGACATGCGACGCCGTCCGAAAAGATCCCCGTTACCGAGAAGGAGCTCGCTAATTTGAATAACAAACCGCCAGCACCAACGGCAGGCTGGAAATGGTTCCACTGGCGGTCCACCCGAGAAGACCGCGACATCGAGAAGGTTTCGCAGAAGGCCCGGCCAATGAGACTCATTGCGCCACTCTACAGTGGTTTGGGTTGTGCTTTGTCGATATGTGAGTGTTTACCTGACCAACTCGGGAGACTTTGCCTTTAACGACGTGCGAACTTCTAGATTTTGTTGGTAGCGGCATCAGCATGCTTCTTCAAGAGTCTCTTTTAGACGGTTCGTGGATAAGATTCGCCCTTCTGGTGACTGCCCCGTTCAATTTTTGTGTGTCCCTCGTACGTAAGCGTCGCGCCTTGAACGTGGTACTGCGCTAAATGAACGTTCTCGACAGTTCTTCTCCATGCAAATCATTAACAATCTTGGGATGATGTACGAATGTCTATTCTTATGATGTGTAGTAGCATCACTAGCCATCATTCTATTCTAGCTTCGGCCCTGTGGCACAGTATCACGAGAATTCGCGATTCTATTCAGCTGTCCGGCCAGAGCCGAACAAGGAGGTCGACCATGCTCTACCTCATATCACGATTGAAATGCCAGTTTACAAAGAAAGTTTGGAGCAGACCATGTGTGTTTTTTATCACCGGAGGTACCGTCGCTCGTATTCAATACACGTTTAGCGCGCCTTCTGTCTTCTCCCTCAAAAAGGCCATGCAGTCATATGCTCGCCAGGGGGGAACGTCTACCATATTTATCCATGATGACGGTCTGCAACTCATCCCCGAAAACGAGCGCTCGGAACGTGTTGCCTTCTATGCGGATCACAACATCGGCTGGGTTGCCCGCCCTCCCCATGACTCTTCTCCCGGTGGATTCAAGCGCGCCGGCCGATTCAAAAAGGCTTCTAACATGAACTATGGGCTCGATCTCAGTTTGAAGTTGGAGCGGCATCTAAAGGTCTTCGAAGAAGCCGAAGAAAGAGGCGATCTTCAATTATTCGACAAGGAGGAACCGCTCGAAGAACGTGCTTTGCGAATGGCTTGCGATGAAGTTTTCGAGGAGAGCAACGGGAAGTGGAAACCATGGGCTAGCAATGGGAGGTCCATCCGCATTGGAGAGATCATTCTACTTGTCGATTCTGACACTATCGTTCCAGAGGTGACGAGACCTTAACAGTTCGAATGCAACGCGTGTGTGCTGACTCTTCCGTAGGATTGCCTTCGGGATGCAGCCCGCGAACTAACCGAGTCCCCTGAAGTTGCGATCATTCAGCATAATTCTGGTGATTGCCGTTCAACATTACTTCTGTTCCTGAGCTGATAGTCTTCGTCCCAGATGTTATGCAAGTAGCACATCACTACTTTGAAAACGGTATAGCACACTTTACACGACGGATTAACAAGGCCATATCCCTCGGTTGTGCGAATGGCGAAGTGGCCCCGTTCGTCGGCCACAACGCGTTTCTTCGGTGGTCTGCCCTTCAGGAGGCCGCGTTCACTGATCCGACAGACGGGAAAAAGAAGATATGGTCCGAATCGAATGTATCGGAAGATTTTGATATGGCTTTGCGCCTTCAGGTACGACGTAGGGCGACCTGTCTGCGGGGGGTCTCGTTGTCTTACTGATGCAAACGTAGTTGAAGGGTTATATCATTCGGTGGGCAACATATTCTGATGGCGGTTTCAAGGAAGGCGTCTCCCTTACTGTGGACGACGAGCTGAATAGATGGCAGAAGTACTCGTACGGTATAGTTGTTTGTTTGCTCGAGATCGTAATGCTGGCAACTTTAAACACTTTTCAGGCTGTAGCGAGCTGATTTTCAATCCCCTAATCAGCTGGTGGCGTTTGGGCCCCGTTAACAAACAACTGCGCACATTCGTATGGTCAGATGCACCAGTTCACTACAAGTTCACTATGATGTCTTGTGCGTGACATATATTTCACCGTTCGTATGCCAGCATTGACGAGTTTTTCGATAGATATGTTCTCTTACTGTGGGTTACTTACTGTAAAAACTCTTTTCATCGCTGCTCACGTGCCAACACCATCGTTTCAGACGGTATAGCGGCATCCGCGGCGTTGTCAACAGCGAATTACTTTCTTCTGGGATTCGACATTCAGGTAGACGGATATTATCTCCACAGTTTTGAGCTGTTCCTGGCAATCGTAGCCGTCTTCCCTGGATTGGGAAATTTTGGATACATCCTGCTCGAGTACCGCCTTGGGCACCGCAGCCTGCTTGATGTATTCATCGAGACCGCAACCTGGGTACCGTTTTTGTCAGTCTAACATCGCCTCGATGTGTCATTATCTGACGTATATGCCATTTTTAGCTTCTTCTTTTTCAGCGGCCTTAGCGTGCACTTGACTGTCGCGTTGCTTGCACATATGTTCTCGTACAATATCACCTGGGGTGCTACGAAGAAAGAGGTCGAGCGATCCAATTTCTTTATCGAAGTCCCGCGTATCCTGAAGCGGTTTTGGTTGGCGTTTTTGTGGGCCTTCGCGTCGTTCGCAACTATAGTCACCCTTAGCCTCGACATCGTGCCTGCCGGTTGGCAGATTCCAGGGTATTATTGGGCTGTCATCCTTCCGCTAGCGTGGGTCTTTTGACGTTGACACGTTGTGTTGTCCAACCTAATCCTTCGTGTACGTGTAGCCTCGTTGCTGGCTGTCATGTGTTGTTCCCTGTAAGTGTCATATTCGAACCCCTGGAAATCACGTTTGTAACTTGCCTTCTTTTGTCCACAGATAATACTGAACCCGTGGTTGATGATTTTCTCATATTAATTGTTCTGTACATTTGTGGGTTCTGCCGAGTGGATCAACCCTGGCTGTGAGGAGGTACTAGGTTCAATAGCAAATTCCAGGTTCAGTGTCGTACGTATTTGAATGCCTAGTGATGTGATCTATGTAGTGTAGCTAAATGTGAGACAACATGGCTAAAAATAAAACATGGCAAAGTGGTGAAGACAATGTAACAATAAGTACTCAGTTCTTCAGTAGAAGCAACTGACATTACCTGTAACAATAAGTACTAAGGTAGAATTAGTACTACGAACAGGTGTGTGTATAGAGTAATAAAGCTCACCTCAGTTCTTCAGTAGAAGCAACTGAGGTTCAAGGAAATACGACGGCAGGAAAAATAGTAACATGATTATGTAAGCAGAAACGTCGTGTCAAACCAAGTATATATTGCAACAGACAAGTGTAGTGATCTGATGGTGCAGCTGTGAAAGATAATTGCAGCTGAATGAGCATGGTGGAGTATGATGTGTCACTAGCACTAGTCACTTTGCTCCACCCAGTGCCATGAACCATATCAGCAAACTGGCCATTCCTTTCCCAGCTTTCCAGAAGCCCAGACTGTTGTTAAGAATAGTTGGTTAGCTCAGGGGCAACTCAGTGGGTGCCTCTAGAGACGGGCCAAGATCAGGGATAGTTTGATGGAGATTGCATCTCCATTGTCCCTGCCTTTTATACATGCTGCTTATCTACTGCTCATACACACGTGCATACACTGGTGACTACATAGATAGCCTATCATGATAAGCCCCCTTCTTCCCCAGATAGCCAGTCTGATACATTCCAACAACTGTTTGCACCAATGATTCCAGAGCCAGACCTTCCCACCTGATACTCCCACTTAAATAATCTAATTATATAATATATTACTGCTGCATCAACTTGCCAACTCAGATGCCAGTATGACATGTAGCCTTGCTACTGTAAAGTTGGTAAAGAATGGCTGAGGAGAGCCTAGGAGGTCTCCTGTTGGAAGATGGGTCTTAGTTCAACCTAAGGGGACTTGAGTTGTCTGGTAGAGGATCAAAAAGTGATGAAAAAGACTGAAAATGTACCCTAAAAGACCAAAGGAGAGTCGAGATAGCATCTAAGGAGTGTCTAGAAGTGGAGAAACAATGTTCCAAGCCCTCAGTCTTGGAATTCCATCTGTCTTTCATCTTTTTGTCTGTGGTAAAGCATCTGTTACAAAACTCCCTTCTGTCTTCCATCGACTCCCGCATCCCACCTCTACTTCGCACCTACGCCTTGCTCTTTATCGTGTCCATCGCCGCCATTGTCATGTCAGCTCTTGCCACATACTGTGTTATTCCCGGCACGTCACCTGACGGCCTTATGTTTTGGTAACTGGTTCAACATCAGTTATGGCTCGCTCGATATCGCCATGGCTCGTCAGTCCAACACTGACTCGCCAGTCTCGCCTATGCCCATCAGTCTCCCTTTTGTTCGTTGACTCATCCTTGTACTATAGCTGCGCATGCTGCGCATTGTTGCCTTTCCAGTACTTAGGTACATCCTTGACTTGTATGACTCCTGGACTTGTCGGTCTGTTGGTGGCTCGTAGCTGTGTTCACGTAGGGTATATAAACCCCTAGCTACTCGCCCTGTACCACACTGCAAGCATTTCACAATGTTTCTTCAGAAAATATGCTGAAAAAAGGAAGGGAAGAGATACTCTTTTATTTTAGATGCTTGGAAAGAAAAAATGCAGAAATAATGTTTTATTTTCTTCCAGAAAACATGAATTGATGCTAATGCCAATTAGTGTAGAAGCTAATAGGCATTACCATTAATCTGTGTTTCTGCACAGATAAGATAAAGTTATATTTGCATTTTTTGTGACAAATTATCCAAAATAAAAGAGTATCTCTTCCCTCCATTTTTTCAGCATACTTTCTGATGAAAAATTGTGAAATGCTTGCAGTGCCATATCTTTTTGCTACTTTGCAACCTGCTATAAAACTATCACCGTTCTTCGGAGATATCGTCTATGCTGGCCAAGGAGACCGAAAGCCTCGTCGTCTCGAAGTCTTAGTCTTGCTGTCGTAATCCGCACTCGTCCTTTGTTAGGACGTCCGTGTGCTCCGGCATAACAAAAGCAAAAAGATCAACTCACTGCTGTGACCGTTATTCGGACACGACGCTTGGCTATTCTCTTTCTACGCTCGCTAGTCGATCCTACTATGGGTCAAGCAACTAGTACCACTACTCTCTTACTATCTCGGTTGATCCTCCTTCGGATCATAATCGACGTATCCCTCAACCTACTCCTCCTCACCCTACGAGTTGCCCAAGGTGTCTTCAGGAGAACCTAGACGTCCCCCTAAGCCGCCTCCCTCTGCCGTAGGAAAAGGAAAACTAAGGGCACCCCCTATCCCACCCCGAACCTCTACCAAATACTCCGGGAAAAGGTTCGCTCACAAGTACGGGTTGACCTCAACCCCTAATCCTCCCTCTACTCTTCATAACCCGGCTATACTTGGGGCCTATTGAGACAAGGAACCAGAATCAGAAACTGACGCAGAGCCATTAATAGACGATGGACTTTCTGACTTCGGATCCGCTACCAGAGACGTCCCTATCCCGGATCAAGAAGAAGAATCTCTAGCCAATCTAATGTCACATGTCGTGGAAGGACTTTCTATTGGAGCTGGAAGCTCTGGACAGGAAGCTGAGAAGTCCGGAGCTCCCCTCTTTAATCGGGAACCAACCGAAAAGGAATTAGAAGACCTCTTAGCTAAAGCTTTTGGCCAGAGGTGGATTCGCAACCCTGGTACCTTCCATTCTTCGGAAGAAAAGCTTAATGGAGGACACGAATTTAATCTCAACAAACCCACCATTTTTAATGGTGATCACAAATGACTCCCCATATGGCTTACGCAAATTAAGGGGTACCTTCAAATTAACCAGCACATCTACGTAACCGATCATCTCCAGATTGGTTTAGCTCTGTCGTATATGACGGAAGGGTCTGCCGCTGCTTTCACCAAGAATTATATCAATGAACATGCAGACAGCAGCCTCGCTACCTATAACGACACCTGGGATAACTTTGAAGTGACCGTCCAAGCCACGTTTGCCAGTGGAGATCAAAAGGCAAAGGCCCAACTAGAGCTTGTTACCCTTACCCAAGGATCGGCCCCCCTCGAAAACTATGTCGCACGTTTTATGGCCCTGTTCAATTGTGCCAAGTTTCGTGACAATTCGTTTAATGGAGCAATCTTCTTTGGGAAAGGACTTAGAAAGGAAATCCGAGATTGGGTTCTTGATCATCGCAACCCCATCACGGTATCCAATTGGATCGTCGCCGCCGGCGAAGCCGTCAGCAAGATTGAAAGCAAGAAAATCCTGGATGGAAAAAGTGCCCCTACCACGTTCTTCAATTATCAATGTCATACTCCTCCACGTGATCCCAACGCTATGGACGTTGACGAAAGAGGACGAACCCGCACTCGGGTGAATGGAAAGGTGTATGCCATCAAGTGCTACAATTGTGGAGATGAAGGCCATATCAGGAAGGAGTGCAAGAAACCGCCCAAGCCTAGGGAGGTTAGAGAAATCAAGTCCTACGGAGGACCGGAAAATATCTATCATGCCTCCATCGAGAAGCCTCTCGCCAAGGATTTTTAAATGGGCATCCTGGTTCACTTCCGTCCAGTATGCCTTTTGTTAACATGTCGTCCACTTACAATGTATCTAGTATCGAAAACGAATCTGACATGTGTGCTCGCTCCCCACATGGATACATCAAGCTGCTCGACTATAAAGCAGAAGTCAGTGCTTTAATCAACTGTGGAGCGGAGATCAACTTGATTGGACCGCAAATCGCATCGCAATTAAAGGTCAAAACGTATAGGGTTAAAAAGCCCTGGAAGGTGGTAGGGTTTGACAGAACAACAAGTCGACCCATCACCCGGAAATGTTACCTGAGGGCAGAGGTAAAAGGAAGACCGTGTAACGTTCTTTGCTTTGTAGGACCTCTGGAGAAAAAGGACCATGTCATACTAGGAATGCCGTGGCTTCGAAAAGAAAGACCCATAATCAATTGGGAGACTCGGAAAATCGAAGGATGGGGTGATTCCCCGAAACAGTCGCCGAAGAACAAAGCCGACAAACATGAGGACAAAATTGCCTCTGTTAGTCGCACTACAATTTCCACCAAGCTGGAAATGGATGCAGGACCTACCGCAATTCCGGATCTACCGGATGAATATCAAGAATTCGCCGAGGTGTTTTCAGAAGACGATATACCTCTCCCCTGATTCCGGAAAGGGCTAGACCACGAAATCCGAACCAAAGGAGAGTTCCAAAAGGAAAACAAGAGCCTTATGAAGAAGGCTACGCTGTATCCAATGTCGCCGGACGAAATGAAGGCTCTCGACGAATTTATCGATGAAAATTTGGCCTGTGGAAAAATAGTACCTTCCGAGTCGCCCGTATCAGCACCAGTGTTCTTTGTTGCCAAAAAGGACGGCAAGAAAAGGCTCGTACAGGACTATCGGTATCTTAACTCGCACACCATCCATGACTCCTACCCACTGCCTAATATTCCACAGTTGGTGGACGAACTCTGCGAATCCAAATACTTCACCAAATTTGATGTGCGATGGGGCTTTACCAATGTACGAGTGAATCCTGAAGACCAATGGAAGGCCGCTTTCTTAACCCCTAGAGGGTTGTTCGAACCAACCGTAATGTTCTTCGGACAATGTAATTCGCCGCCGACCTTCCAAAGGTTTATGGATACCACTTTCGCATCGCAAATACAACGCCAACAACAGTGTGGATATATGGACGACGTGGTTGTACATGCCAAAACAATACCGGAACTCCGACAATATGTCCGGGAGTTCCTCTCTATTTGCCAAAAGGAACAGTTACGCCTCAAGCTTTCGAAATGCCTGTTCGAAGCTGAAGAGGTGGAGTTCCTAGGAATGAAGGTGACACAGGGAAATGTTCAAACCGTCTCGGTTAAGACCGATGCGGTAAAATCTTGGCCGGAACCTCACTGTCTACGTGATGTTCGCTCCTTCTTAGGTTTTTGCAACTTTTACAGATGGTTTATTCCGTCCTTCTCGCAAATCGCAAAACCGCTACACAACTTGTCCAAGAAGGAAGTCAAATGGCATTGGGACAAAGACGAAAATGATGCATTTCAGAAAATAAAAACTCTCCTATGTTTGGCACTGGTCCTGCAAATCCCAGACCATCGAAAACCCTTTGCGCTCTTTACTGATGCCTCAAAGGTCGGAACCGGAGCGGTGTTGGCTCAGAAAGGACCAGACGATGAATGGCATCCTTGTCATTTCCTTTCAGAATCTCTCAAAGGTGCCGAACAACGATACCAGGTCTTCGACCTCGAAATGCTAGCAGTAATCCGTGCATTGGACGCCTTCCGCCATTACCTCATCTCCCCTGTCGAACCAATGGTGGTCTTTACGGACCACAAAAACTTAACCTATTGGCGCCACCCCCAGAAGCTTACACCGCGACAAGCCCGTTGGCTTGACACATTGCAGGGTTACCCACTCCGGTTTTCTCACCAGTCTGGTCGACTGATGGGCACCCCAGATGCCTTATCCCGATGGTCCGACCATGGTGAAGAACCTGCAACAACCGCTGCCGCTCTACCCGAAGCTATGTGGCTTTCTGGGGGGGTGAAATCCAACGAAACCGACCAAAACCAGGCTCAAGCCCCTATACCTTCGGATAGTCGTGT
The DNA here is from genome assembly GCA_024663435.1 of Pisolithus sp. B1. Lineage (NCBI taxonomy): Eukaryota > Fungi > Basidiomycota > Agaricomycetes > Boletales > Pisolithaceae > Pisolithus > Pisolithus sp. B1. The sequence continues at coordinate 23,504 of JANFAA010000066.1, forward strand.
CACGAATGATGAGTCAAAGGACACCAAAGGAACCAGAGGGGTCTATGTCATATCAAGAGAAGTGTATGAACGCGCCATGAGCGAAACGCCAAAGGATTCTACACTCGCCAAAGACAATGAACTGGTGGTAACGGTAAAGGATGGAACCCGGCATTATAAACAAAGGTTGTATATTCCACCGGCTACAAGAAAACAGTGTTTACAGGAATACCACGACCACCCATCGGCTGGACATCCTGGAGTAAAAGCTATGACAAAGAAAATGATGAAGGAGGTTTGGTGGCCCGGAATGTGGAAATTGATTCGAGACTACATCAAAGGATGCCCAGTCTGCCAGGCTAGTAAGGTCATAACCCACCCTGTCACCCCTCCAGTAACACCCAACGACACTCCCACGAATCCCCTGCCTTTTCAGCAAATTTCCATGGACTTCATCACGGATCTGCCCATGTCTGAAGGCTATGACTCGGTCCTCACCGTGGTTGATCAAGGGCTGACCAAGGCAGCAGTGTTCATACCTATGAACAAGACTGCTGACTCGGTGGAACTAGCCAGACTCTTCCAACGACATATCTATCAGAGATACGGACTGCCTCAGAGCATTATATCCGATCGAGGACTGCAGTTTGCCTCCGCCTTCACTTGTGAATTGTACAAGGCCGTAGGAATCAAAATGAAGTTGTCGTCGGCCTATCACCCCCAAACAAATGGCGAAAGCGAACGGGTTAATCAGGAACTGGAAATGTATCTGCGATGTTACTGCGCAGAACTTCCGAACTCCTGGGCACAGAAACTTCCTGATGCTGAATTTGCGCATAATTCAAGGATACACTCGGTCCACGGACAAACTCCTTTTTCTTTACTCTATGGATATGACCCATCCCTGTATCCGGAAGCTCGCATAACCACTGCTCTGTCAGTGGATGAGCGGTTACAATCACTGGCTTTAAATCGAGATCTGGCGGTGTTGTCCCATAAAAGGACACAACAAATGATGAAGAATTGAAGCAAAGGAAGCTATACACCACCGAAGATCGGAGATAAGGTCTGGCTTGATTCGGCTAACCTCAGGACTCAGGGTCAATCAGCCAAGCTCGAACCGAGAAGGTTGGGACCTTTCCAGATCATCAAGATAGTGTCACCCGTGGCAGTATGGTTGGAACTACCAGCTACATGGAAGGTTCACCCGGTGTTTCATACGTCAAGAATTTTCCCTTATACAGAAACTGATGAATATGGACCCACCCCAGATCAACCTCTACTGGAGCTGGTTGATGATGAGGTCGAGTGGGAACTGGAGGCTATCCTTAATCACCGCACCAAAGGGCGCAGAAAGGAGCGTGAGTACTTGGTGAAGTGGAAGGGATTCCCACATTCGTCCAATACCTGGGAACCTGAAAACAATATAAAGGAGCACACCGAGGAAGCTCTTTATGAGTACAAGCTCGCCCACCGCCTCACAGTATAAATGTTGTCGCCTCGTTCAGCCAACACAGAAAATCCCGGCTCCGAATACTGCTACGACAGCTTTGATGAATCCGACTTCACCAGTTCTACCCTTGTCTCGATGGACATCTCCCCAACCACATCACTTGCAGTACCCACCGCATGCCCCGTCCCTGAGATATCCCAACTCACCTCCACCAGCTCGATGTCGACTGGAACGAGTGAGGTCTCTGTTACCTCTGTCAAACCCCTTTCAGACTCCTCCGCCTTTATCCCTCTCGGAGGGATCTCATTTAAACGACCTGGCCCACGGAACAACAAGGGAAAGAAACGAGCCCGCCCGTCTACCCCTCTCCCCTTCGTCCCACTCGTGGATTGACTCTCAGCCACCCCCTATGACTATGACCCTAATGAAGGGCCAAACCCAAACGAATCCGACCCAATTCCCACTCTACCCCTCTCCCGACCCGTATTATGCGAGCATGTTCCGCCCTGTACCGGGACTCCCTGCTGTAGCCCTGACAACCCCACATCCTCACAAATGGGCCCCACGACATCAGAATTCTTCGACTATTGTTGGCTTCTCACGAAGTACAACGAAGGGTACACACTTGACAGGACAACAGGAGAACAACGTGAATGTTTATGGTTGCTGTGTCAGATCTTCCGAGGATCAGATGTAGTAGCCTCGCATGTCCCACAATTCTTGGAAACCACTCAGGACTGCGACCCTGAGCATAAGGCTGCTTATATCGAAAGTCTCCTGTGCGCTACTGTAAGCACTATGGGTGACGTTCAACATGACGTTATCACCCTCGTACACAAGGATATCGGCCTGGAGGTGGCTCATTCCTTTCACGTCAAAGGTGCCGATAGATCTGTTTGATCTGGGCTGGATGCCTTATGCGAGGTTGCTTCTGCAATCACAGATGGAAGATCGCAACTTCGTGCGATGGTTGGAACAGAAATGCATGCCAGGGGAATACCTTCGGGGGTGTCTCCCCGAGATGTCGAAACAGGACGAGGACCGCCTGATGGAGTTAGCACGGATCAGCTATCCGTCCCTAAAGGAGAGACTCCAACGTCGCCGCCACCCTTCCGAGAAGAAAAGGAAGTCACGCACGAAAGGGTCTTTTGGCAAGCTGCCATTATCATCGCTGACTCAGCAAGAAACGGCGGAACAGTCTATGCCTGGGTCGATTTGTTAGAAAAGGCCTGTTACGATTTGGATTTCTGCTTCATCCATAATGTCGTACAAACTCAAAACGAAATTCCCGCCTGTCCTTTCATTGCCCTCGCCCTCGATGATCAGTTGTGCCTCTACCTTGGTGGATGCCTTCCCGTACCGCGCAACCACCCTCTTCGACCCTATGCCTGTTTTGACTGTGAGTTCCTGGGACACTGGTCTTGCCGTCACGGAAGAGGATCGCGTTGGACCACACCAGAGGAACTCATTTCTTTATCCCCCACTTCCCCTCCGTCGTCCACGCCCCGTCGTTCACCACCAACGACACGTACCTCCGGCCATCGTCGATCAGGGGCTCGCCGATCTTAATGGGGGGGTAATGTTACAAAACTCCCTTCTGTCTTCTGTCAACTCCCGTGTCCCACCTCTACTTCGCGCCTACGCCTCGCTCTTTATCGTGTCCATCACTGCCATTGTCGTGTCGGCTCTTGCCACATACTGTGTTATTCCTGGCATGTCACCTGACGGCCTTATGTTTTGGTAACTGGTTCAACATCGGTTATGGCTTGCTCGATATCGCCATGGCTCGTCAGTCCAACACTGACTCGCCAGTCTCGCCTATGCCCATCAGTCTCCCTTTTGTTCATTGACTCATCCTTGTACTATAGCTGCACATGCTGCGCATTGTTGCCTTTCCAGTACTTAGGTACATCCTTGACTTGTATGACTCCTGGACTTGTCGGTCTGTTGGTGGCTTGTAGCTGTGTTCACGTAGGGTATATAAACCCCTAGCTACTCGCCCTGTACCATATCTTTTTGCTACTTTGCAACCTGCTATAAAACTATCACCGTTCTTCAGAGATATCGTCTACGCTGGCCAAGGAGACTGAAAGCCTCATCGTCTCGAAGTCTTAGTCTTGCCATCGTAATCCGCACTCATCCTTTGTTAGGATGTCCATGTGCTCCGGCATAACAGCATCTGTTTTTGTTCTAAGTATGTACAGCACACTCTAAGTGCACGTGCAGGCTTACATAAGCCACAGTGCATGCATACAACTTTGAAATACCAAGTAAAAGATAAAATAAAAGAATAAGAACCAAAACATAAGTAAAGACAATGAAATAAATAAAAAACCCTAGTAGGGAGTATACTCTCCCTACATCTGAGGGTGGCTTTAGATAGTGACTGTCCCCAGTCATCATGTACTGAGCTGTATCCTAAGGCAAGGCAAGGGGTATTATCCTTGAAACAAAACTCTAAGTGAAAACCACAAAAATGTGAGCTCAAAATGAAAGAGACCATGTATAAAAAAGCAAAAACCACTACTCAGCTGAAGGGGGACACTGTTGAAGCAGTCTGAAGGTGTTTGAAGGCAGAAAGCAGCCTGGGGATTGCTTGAAAGTAGCTTGAAGGTAGGACAACCTAGCTCGAAGTGAGAACCTGCACCAGTGCCTCCAGGAGAGGGTGCCAGAGTGACAGAGAGGGGTGATGAGGGAGCACAGGGGAACAGCTTTGAAGCTGTGAGTTACCCTGAGTGTGTACATCAGCAAAACCCTGGGTTTGGTACAGAGGCACAGACCCACAGATGGTACAGATTTTCCACAGACCAAGTACAGACCCCTACAGACCCTACAGACCCTACAGACTCTACAGACCCCACAGACCCACAGACCCCACAGATCTAAACTTTGATTTGCCCATATCTCATCCAAAAATAGATGTATTGATGAGATAATCATACTGACATGATCATGAGATCACACACTACAACTTTTGTTATGACATCATAACTGTACAGCCACTTTTTTATTTTTACAAACTGGGACTCCACAAGAAATTTGCAAATATCTCACCCAAAAAAGAAGATATTACTAAGGTAAAAATATTCCCATGGTCCTGTGATCATAAGCTACAACTTTCATTATGACATCGTGGCTGTACAATTACTTTGTATGGTAGAATTCTAGATTGGGTACATTTTATTACCAAAAGTGTAGTAAAGTCTGCATTTTTGACTACCAAATAAGTGTAGTGTTTATTAGGATTTGACTAGTCAAGTGTTGTGTACACTTTTGATTAGCAAAAGTGTAGTAAACTCCACTTTTTTGACTACCAAGTAAGTGTAGTGTTTATTAGTATTTGATTAGTGAAGTGTTGTGTACACTTTTGATTAGCAAAAGTGTAGTAAACTCCACTTTTTTGACTACTAAGTAAGTGTAGTGTTTATTAGGGTTTGATTAGTTAAATGTTGTGTACACTTTTGATTACCAAAAGTGTAGTAAACTCTGCTTTTTTGACTACCAAGTAAGTGTAGTGTTTATTAGTATTTGATTAGTGAAGTGTTGTGTACACTTTTGATTACCAAAAGTGTAGTAACAGTGATTAGCAAAAAAGCATAGTGATCATTAGGTTTATTGTGTAGTGGGCACAGCCATTAATAGCTCAAAATTTTGCAAAGTCACAAAAATACCCCAAAATGCAATATAGTGGACACCAAAACTCATGCCTTTTGTGCAAGCAGCCAAAGCCAACCAAACAAAGTCCAATTCCTACTATGGGGTAGTGTATGCTATTAGTCCACTACTACCACCTATTTAATTCATGGTAGTGGGTAGTAGTATTAGCAAAAAAGTGTAGTAGTATTAGAAAAATGGGTAGTTGGTAGTTGTATTAGCAAAAAGCATAGTAGTATTAGGAAAATGGGTAGTGGGTAGTAGTATTAGTGAAAAAGTCTAGCACTATTAGGAGAAAGGGTAGTAGATGGTGGTATTAGGAAAGTGTAGTACTATCAGGCTAATATGTGGTAGTACTTGAATTTGAATATATTACTGCTTTTGATTTGATTTCTGTGTGACAGAGTGATAGTAAGTGTTAGCTTGAAAGTGTAGTGGCATTAGCAAAAAAGTGTAGTAGTTGTATTAGCAAAAAATGGTAGTGTTATTAGCAAAAAAGCATAGTAGCATAGTTGTATTAACAAAAATGGTAGTGGCATTAGTAAAAAAGCATAGTAGCTGTATTAGCAAAAAATGGTAGTGGCATTAGTAAAAAAGCATAGTAGTTGTATTAACAAAAATGGTAGTGACATTAGCAAAAAAGTGTAGTAGTTGTATTAGAAAAAATGGTAGTAGGATTAGCAAAAAAGTGTAGTAGTTGTATTAGCAAAACATGGTAGTGGCATTAGCAAAAAAGTGTAGTAGTTGTATTAGCAAAAAATGGTAATGGCATTAGCAAAAAAGTGTAGTAAAAGTATGGAGAGAGGTATGGTCTGTACAGACCTGTATAGAGGGGGGTGGTTTTGCTGATGTAGTGGGGGTTGAAGGTGATCTGGTGACTTGAATTGAGCTTGAATGAGCCTTGGGATGTGACTTGGGGGTGGTACTCAACTTGAAGGGGAAGGAGGGGCTTGAAAGGGGGAAGCACACCTTCCACAGGCCATAATGAGCCTTGGGATTTGACTTGGACTCACTCTTGGGGTTCCAGTAATCTTCATACTTGAAAAGCACTCCTTCATTGTCTCAGGATTGACTCGAGAGGAGGTGGGGGGCTGGCTTGACCTGGAACTTGAAGGGGAAGAGTATACCTGAGTAGTGAAACCTCCTGGCCCATGAGCGAGGGACCAGAAGTCCAATTGAGCCTGGAGTGTGCACCCAAGTGCCTCATGAGGGATCTCATCACCTGTAGGCAGTACTACTCATCCTCCTACTACCTTACACCTGCCTGCAGCTAGATACAAAGCACAGACTCTGCAATGCACTCAAATGTGTCCTTCTTGACCACAGAAGAAACAAAAGTTGTACCTTTGAGCTGAGGGAGGCTTTAAAGGGGCTTCAGAGCGATGGGAACACTTCGATGGGGCATGTGAGGGCTCATGGGGCCAAAGGTAGTGTGTCGAGGTCATACTGAGGTCACAAGGCTTGTTCAAAGCAACTGGGAGTAGTGTTGCCACAGTTTAGTTTGGCTTGGTTTGGCTCAGTTGTTACCAGTTTGGTATATTATTTGGTTGGGCTTGCAAGCTGAGCTGGTGTTGAAACCACAGCTGCAGCTTGGCTCAGCTTCGAAACCAGTTCAAGCCAGTCAGAAATAATTTCGGTGTAAATGATGTACAGTATATTACAGGACCTGCAGGCTGCAGCAGGCCATACTATGACCTTACAGGTGTAGTTCCAAGTTTCCAACTTCCAGTGGTGACCAAATAAACCCAAACTCAAACCATATTGTACCACATGGCATGTGCATGTTCAATTATGTCCCTGACCTACATATGCATGATTCACCATTCATAACTTGGCCCATGATGCACATACCTACTCTGATGAATAAATATTATTATTTGCAGGACAAGCTTGGCTCAGGTTCATATGGTAAGACTCCATTCTTTCTGCTTAGATCACAAGGATTGACAATATTCGAGGCACAGTCTTCCACGCTTGCAATGCACTCACCAATGAAGATTTCACTGTCAAACTTTCCCCAGCCAATGACACAGCCTCTGTTTTGCATCATGAATATGAGATTCTTTGTAAGCTTAAGGGTGTCATTGGTATACCTCATGTTATTTGGTGTGGGGAAGAAGGCTCTTACAGCACAATGGTCTTCAAATGCCTGGGACCTTCCTTGGACAAGGTATTTGATTCATGCTGCTGATCCTTTTCACACTATACTGTTGCCATGATTGGCTGGCAATTGGTACTTTCAACTCTTGACTTCCTTTGTTCACTGTTCAATTCTGTGAGTAGCTCCATTGATTGGAAAACATACACCTGTGCAACTTCATACATTGGGATATCAAACCCAGCAATGTCCTGATTGGCACTGGTCAAAATACCTCTGTCTTATATCTCATAGACTTCAGCATCACAAAGCAGTACTGGGATCCCTACACACACCTTCATAATGATTTTAGAAAGTGTGGTGGCTTCCTTGGCAGCTATTCTTTTGCCTCTATCAACAGTCAACTCGGATTTGAACCAGGAAGAGGAGACAACATAGAATCACTGGTGTATCTTCTCATCTATTTTTTTTGTGGATCTCTTCCATGGCTAGGTTATCCCTCCATTAACAGCAATGTGATTGTTGACATGAAGAAAGATATATTACAGTGTGATGATATTCCCCAGGTGCTGAAAACTATGCTTTCCTACTCCCAATCTCTGTCCTTTACACAAAGGCTGGACTACCCCCACCTCCAGACCCTCATGGAGAGTGTCTGTATGAATCTGCCTCTGCATGGCTTGCAACTTGAGTGGGACTGCAATAGTGGTATGCCATCTGCTTCCATGAACAACCCCTCATCACTCCTTGGGTGCAAAAGGGACACAGCTGGTGTGAGATGGAGATCTGGAAGGATAAGGTGTGAATACCAATGATACTTGTGTTGTCAGTGTGCACATTCAAAGCCTCAAGACTGACAACAAAAATATTAGTGACAATTTGGTTACCATGGTCTCAAGTAGTCCTACTCTTGCACAGCCTGTATGACACAGCAGCAGAATCACACAGTGCACAGCTGCCTCTTGACTACATGTCCACATTGTACCCTATTTGTGAGAGTTGCTTGTTGTTGGCCTGGATGCTGGGGACTTTGTCTCATGTCTTAAGTGATATTTGCAGCTACATGTATATCATCCAAGTTTTGTTTTACCACTACAATGTAGCCATCTGAATGTCAACATTTATGTGCAAATCTGTCTTGTGAGTGAGTCAGATGAGCTGAAGTGTGCATGAGGGAGACTACATAAATAGGCTTGGTAGACTGAATGAGTGAGGCAGGACAACTAGGACAAATCTTCTATGATGGGCAACTGTTGTATGAGTCCTGGGCTGTGTTTGAGAGGTTAATTTTGAATAGATGCTGTATTGTTGGTCTCAGAAGTGCGTTCTTCCTGAGTTTGGTAGTAAGGATTGCTCAAGTATGATGCAGCAGCTCCAGGGGCAGTGGAGTTGACCAATTGTATTAGAGAAGTGGTTGAATTGACCTCTTGGGCCTCTGTGTTAAATCAGGTTGATCTGATGAAGGCCACTTCGAGATCTACAGATTTCGGTACATACCACTATGTTACAGAGGAAGTATGCAATAGAGAAACATAGCACACAAGGAAATCATTTAACAACTTCTACATTGGCCAGCAGCTTGTCCCCATCCTCAGCTGCACTTCTATTGAGCAGGGTGTCCAAGTCAGAAAGATGAATGTTGTATTTTTTAGAGCCATTGGCTGAATCCTCAGGCTCATCTTCAATGAGGCTGCTAGGGGAGACAGACCAGTTTGCCAGGAAATCCAACTGCTCCTGCTTCAAGTGGTACTTGAGCATCTGGAGTGCCTCCATCAGTATGGAGCCAATCTGGTTGCACTTCTTAGTATCTGTCTCAGCACTCAATGAGAAAACCCTTTCACAGGGTACAGATGATGCTTGAACTGGGAGGTAATCCATTGTGATGGAAAAAAGAGTCAGGAATTGCATCCAATTCACCTGATTTATCACAACAAATTGTAAGTATCTTGTATTGAATGATGAAAACTTAGGTCATACCTCCCAAAATTTGAGAGGATCTGTCATCTCTGGAACATATGCACCTTCCATGTACAACCCATATTCTTCTCACACAGACTGCTGCCCTCCATGTCTTGGCACACTGAGTGCCATATCGCCAATGTTGAAATGTTGGATTAATGCATTGAGCAAGTCAGGCTGAGATGAGGACTGCATGACTGCATCCTCTGAGACCTTGCAGCAATGGTATTCTTTCATCTGAACAATGAATCAGTTTCATTGCAGTAGTAGAACCATGTTGAATGTAACCAGAGTCATCACACTCTCCTCAGCAAGCACCAACCAATCCTGCCCCCAATGCATTTGAATCCAACAGAATCGAAGAGATGGATCTACCACTAATCAAGTTCATGAGACTCATACTACTGTTATGTACTTGCCACATGGGAACTTACACATCAAGATAATATAAGTGTTCATGTTGTCCATTCGGTTGTAGTAATGTCTGGCTTTGGCCAGACTGACTTCAATGAATGGTGCCATACATGGGTGTCCTCCTTGTAAAATTTCCCAGGTGGTCATGAAGACTTCAAAAGATGGAACAGTGTGGCTTGGAGTAGGCCTTGCTTCTGCGGACATTAGTTGTTGAACTCTGTGAGGTACCTGGGCAGATCATTGCTCATTAGTCTGCAATGCATGATATACTGTAAATGTGTTAATCAAGCCCCCATGCTGAGGATCATCTCATAGTCCTGCAGAATGGACCACTCCACATCGCTTATCTTGAATTTTGCTAAGTCTTTTTGCTGCAATGGTAGAGTCATGAACAAGTCAACCACAGTCTGGAGAGCACAAAGGTGGTTGAGCATGAAGAATGTTGAGTCCCATTGAGTCTTGATGTTGTGGAGTAGCTGTAAATCCAGGACAATGATTGTGTCACCATTCATGGACTTGAACCACTGGCTCCTGTTGCTGTTGGCAATGAGAGTAGCAAACTCATCACATCAAATTCCAGATGCATGTATGGCATGTATGACAGTGTGCACAGCTCAATGGATCCTTCCTCACTGTGGCTATATATTCCTGCTTATCTTCTGCATTGTCACACCATGCCTGGACAAGGTCATCAGCAGTGTTGGCTGCAGTGAACTCACTGATGATGTCTTGAATGCAGAGGTTGATGATATGGGCAAAACACATGATATGCCTGTCCTTTGTGATGAACTCAAGAGGTAGTTCTTGCTCCTTGAGTAGATCAGCACACCCCTTTGACCTATATTTGCCCAAAATTGTGGGTTGTGCCAGATATATCACTTGCCAAAAAACATGGATTCTGCCCATGGGACTTGATGACCAAATTCTGTGGGGGGGTGATGCACAGCCACAAAGTGAAGGGTGCTGTACAGCCACAGAGATAGGGGAGTTGCACAGCCACAAAGTAGGGGGTGCTGTACAGCTACAGGGAGAAGGGTTGACACAGCCACACAGAGAGAGGGGTTGACACAGCCACCCAATGAAGGGTGCTGCACAGCCACACTGAAAACCAAAGTTGTAGCCCCGGTTGAGAGGATCATGGGAGTATGCTTATGTCAGCAAGATCTTTATTTTTGGATGAGCTAAAAGTAGAATATTAAAATTTTCACTGAGTCTTTGCTTTTTTTTGCACAGCCACTCTCCTTTGAATGCATGCTTATGTAATCAAAAAAGCGGACCAGATGCCTGGGTTATTGTTGGCTGCCACCACTTGTCCCTTCCACTAAGTGACATTTCATTGTATTGTAGCATACTATTGACAAGTCATCTACCCATTCCACACACAATTTGGATCCAATCCAATGTTGTTGGATATAAATATAAATGGGGGTAAAAATGTGAGCTTTGCTCCCAATCATGCAGTTCTTGACATATGGCCCTGGAAATTTCACCCTATGTTTCTCCAGCATATATCTATAACATATCAAAATTCCAGATCATCAAACCCTGTCCTCATGGTGGTGGAATCATATCTCCTCCTCCCCAATGTATGTGTTGTAGCCATGGGTACTGTACCTTTCTGGGTATTTTGATCCATTGATCCTGTGGAGGATACATCACACAATGTCTACATAGAAGGACTTTGGAGCTTTATCAGATGGAATATCTGTAACACTGCATTGTTGGTTTTTTGGGGGCATGGCCACCATACCACACTTCCAAGGGTAACATGCCAGATAATGCCATAGGCACATTATAGACCAGTATATCTACCCTCACACAAAGTTTCATGGCCACCCATTGGGAACTGGAAGTGCTGGAATGAAAATGAGAGCTGGAGAGCATGGGAAAGTGTGCGAAGATTTTTGGAGAAGTGTTTTTGAAGCCAAAGAAATCGAGTTCCTAGGGTTTATCATCCAACACAGCCAGTATGAAACCACCCTGGTCAAAATTGAAGCTGTGAAAAACTGGAAGACCCCTAGCAACATCCACAATGTCTGACAATTCCTCAGATTCTGTAATTTCTACTGGCAGTTTATCCCTTCCTTTGCCATGATCTCCTGACCTCTCCATGAGTTGATGAAGAAGGACCAGCCCTGGAAATGGAAAGATGAACAAGAACTCGCCTTTCAAAAGTTAAAAATGTTTATGTGCCAGGCCCCAGTGTGGGGAGTGGGTACTCCCTGGTAGGGAATTGGATGATGGTAAAGAGTGATTGAGGATTTTATTTTGTTTTTCTAAGGGGCATGATCCCCATTTTGTACTTGGGACTGGGACTTAGGTGCGAGGTGAGTGGCTGATTAGTAAGCATGGTTCAGACTTGGACTTGAGTTGTAATAGTTAAAAAATAATCACCACCATTGAGACTGGAGAGCACAGGCTGGTGAGACCAGCCTGTGGCAGTCTTTTCTGTTACTGCCCTTGAGAGTGAGGTCAGGACAGCTCTAGGGGAGTCCTAGAGTGGTGGGGATTGAGGAGTATTGTCAGGTTGTCCAGCTAGGTGTTTCAGTTTCTTTTCTTTTCTTTTTCTCTACCAGTTCCCTTCTTCAGCAGGATCCCCTACAGGGTCTAACTAGCCTTTTGGATCCTATACCTAACCTACTACTGACTTTTCTCTTCACTGGTCCTCCATCTCCCTGATTTCGACAAGCCCTTTGAAGTGTATACCGATGCCTCCAAGTTAGGCACAGGTGCCATCTTGTGCCAGAGGTTCGAGGACAACAAACTCCATCCCACCACCTACCTTTCACAATTGCTGCAAGGTGCTGAACAAAATTACCAGGTCTATGACCTGGAGATGATGGCTGTTGTCCATGCCCTCAAGGTGTGGAAACACTACCTACTCAGCCCTGTCAAGTCGACAATCATTCACACTGACCACGAAAATTTAACATATTACTGGGAACCTCAAAACCTAACCAGTCACCAAGCCCATTGGCTTGCATACATCCAAGGTTTCCCATTAATGTTCAAACACAATCCTGGTTGCTGAATGATTGTCCCTGACACACTGTCCCATAACCCTCTGTTCATGGCTACTACCCCTATCGAAACCATGGTACTCCCACTGTTGATTTGGCTCAAGGGGAGGGGGGGGTGAAACCCAACAAAACCTCCCCACTCCTGTTGAAACCATCTCTAAACCAGCTCTTGACACACCCAAATCTATGCCCTCAACAGTGAAAGTCCCAAAGGTCCAACAAACCAAAGCCAAAAGTGAATGAGGAATCCTACACATGTCACATGGCACATACTACAGTGAGTGAAAAAACCCTTGCAATGTTTCGCTATTTTTCACTAACTGCAGTGTAGCACTGCAGGGCATGGGAATCTTGCTTGGCCATAGTGGGATGGATGGTAGTACTGACTCTTGGCTACTGAGGGGTCACTGTATCATGTGATTTCATCCAGTAGTTGTTGAGATATGTTGGTTTTAAAACAGGTACATCATTGCAAGGGTTTATTCACTTTTGGTAATGGAAGGGTATATGGGGGATATCAGTACTTGGTATAGCCTCTTTTTGCTTTAAGCACTGCCTCAACCCTCCTAGGCATGCTTTCAATCAACTTCTGACACTCTTCAGCTGGTATATCATTCCACTCCACCTGAGTCCTCTCCCACAACTCCAGTATTCCCTTGGGGGGGTGCTCATACTCTGCAAGCCTCCTCTTGAGGTAACCCCAGGCATGTTCTATGGGGTTGAGGTCAGGAGACTGTGCAGGCCATACCATAGTCCTAAAATCCTGCTCCTCCAGCCACTCCTTGACCTGCTTGCAGGTGTGCTTGGGGTCATTGTCCTGCTGGAAGATGATGTCAGGAGGATGAAGACCATAGTACTGAAGGAAATCTTGTAGTTCATCCTTCAAAGTTTGGAGGTAAAGGTCTCCATCCATCCTACCATCAACCTTGGTGGCATATCCAACACCTTCCCAAGTCATACAGCCCCACATCATGAGAGAACCTCCTCCAAACTTCAGTGTCCCCTCCACTAGCCTATCATTCAGCTTCTCCCCTGGCTTTTTCCACACCCATTTGCAACCATCTGACCCCAGGTGGTTGATTTTAGTCTCATCAGACCATCCCACCCTTTTCCAGTCCTCCAGAGTCCAATCCTTGTGAGCATAGGCAAAGTCAAGTCTTGCCTTGCAATGCTTGGCAGAGAGGATAGGTTGTTTACACTTGACCACAGCCTTCATACCAGTCTTCTTTAAGTGCTGCCAAACAGTATTTGGGTGAAGGGGCTGGTTGATGATATTGGAGAGAGTTTTGGTCACCTGGACAGCATTTTCTGCCTTCTGAGTGGAGATAAGATGGATGGCATGGCAGACATTGGCAGGGGAAAGCTTGGATGGATGACCTCCAGTGGACTTCTGCAGGGTGGAACACTCCTTGGAACAAAGCCTAGAGGTGGTAGAGAGATGCAGGCCAGTACTAGAGGCAATAGAGGAAGCAGAGTGACCAGCATCAAGCATAGTCAGGATAGTATTCCTTTGGGTGGCAGAGATGGATCTCATGGTGGTAGAGGTTGGAAACAAAGAAGTGTGTGAACTTTTTGGAACTCAGACACAATGTTGATATGTGTATCTTTGTTTGTATGACCAAACAACCACAATTATCCCTTCATTTGAGTGAGATTCCGCTACCCAGACCAAAAGTGAATAAACCCTTGCAATGATGTACCCGTTTTAAAACCAACATATCTCAATGACCACTGGATGTAATCACGTGATACAGTGACCCCTCAGTAGTCAAGAGTCAGTACTACCATCCATCCCACTATGGCCAAGCAAGATTCCCACGCCATCCAGTGCTACACTGCAGTTAGTGAAAAATAGTGAAACATTGCAAGGGTTTTTTCACTCACTGTATGCAATCAAGGCTTTGTCAAAAGAAGATCAAAGTTATGTCATCACCCCTGACAACCCTGTTACCAAAGACCCAGTAACTCAAATCAAAACCAAGAATGGAAGGATTTACATCCCTCCAAAGGCTCAGAAACAAGCTATGGCCAAGTTCCACAATCATCCATCCACCAGCCACCCTGGCATGAAAGCAATGACAAGTAAAATGAATTGAGAATGCTTCTGGCCAGGAATGTGGAAAGACATCTGTGAGTACATCAAAGGTTGCCCAACATGTCAAGTGTCAAAGGTCATCTGTCATGACCATCCCCCTCCACTTCAACCTATTGAAAGTAACTCCCCTTTCCCATTCAAACAAGTTTCCATGGACTTCATCACCAATCTTCCACCTTCTAAGGGCCATGACTCTATCCTGACTATTGTGGACCATGGGTTGACAAAGGCAGTAACCTTCCTCCCCATGTCCAAAACCATAGACTCCAAAGGTCTCGCTGACCTTTGGTTATGACATGTCTACCCCCACTTCAGTGTTCCCAAGTCTGTCATATCTGACCAAGGACCCCAGTTTGTCAGTGCTTTCACACAAAACCTTTACAAGGTGCTCCATGTCAAACCTCATTATTCATCTGGATATCACCCACAGACTAACAGAGAAGCCAAACATGTAAATCAAGAAGTAAAAATGTATTTGCAGATGTACTGTGCCAAAAAACCCAACAACTGGAGCAATCATCTTGCCCTTGCAGAGTTCACACATAATTCCTGCATACATTCAACTCATGGACAAACTCTGTACTACTTGCTCTATGGCTATGATCCTGACCTCTATCCTTCAGTACATGCATCGAAGGCTCTGTTGGTCAAAGAACATCTAGAAGCTCTCACACATGCCCCAGACACTGTGTTAATTGCACATAAGAAGACAGCAGAACAGATGGCCAAAGCTGGCCCTGACCCACTGGCATACACAAAACTGCAATGAGGTGCTTTTGTTTGGCTCAATGCCAAAGACCTAAAATGTAATGTCCAGTCAACAAAGCTCACACTGATGTAGGGAGAGTATTCTCCCTACTAGGAGATTTGTTTTATTTTATTGTTTTTACTTTCTTTTGTTTCACTTCATTTGCCTTAGATATTTACTTAGTGTTTCGAGTTTAGACACGTGATGTGGCTTATATAAGCCACTTGCGCACCTACACTTTACTGTACTTACTTATAAAAAAAAGAAAAGAACAACAATGTACCGAGTTATGAGTTTGAGTTTGAGTTCAAGAAGGCTGCATGTGGCCTTCTTCTGTGTTCAGACAGACTTCAGACTGCATTAGACGTCCCCCCCTCAGACAGTATTCCCTTCCAGGCTATAGAAGCCCCTTTGGAAGATCTCTCCCCTTCAGATCACTCATCCCTCTCCTCAGTATCACTTCTTCTGATTCTTCACTGAGATGCATCAGACCTTTCCAGATCAAGAAGATCATCAATAACATCTCTGTGGAACTTGATCTACCCATCTCATGGCATGTTCATCCAGTTTTCCACACCTCAAGGATCTTCCTGTTTACTGAAACACCAGAATATGGTCCAACATCGCCACCTCCACTCCCCGAAATGATAGAAGACCTTCCCAAATGGGAAGTTGAAACTATCTTAAATCATAAAGAGGTGAGAATGTCTCGAGGAATGCATATGTGTTATTTGGTCAAGTGGAGTGGATTCAGACATGCTAGCAATACCTGGGAACCAGAAGCCAATCTGGTAAATGCAGAGGAAGTCCTTGAAAACTATAAAAGACATCATCTCAAGCCCCCAGAGGTCCAAGAACCTACTTGCAGATCTACTCATTGCTGTCAATAAATCATCATATGTCTTCCTATGACAACCATGATGGATACAATTCCAAGTCATGTGAATACCTCTTGGATGTTACCTCTGCATCCGAGACTGACTATGACTTCTTCCCCTTCCCTCCACTTTCCCAGTCCTACATATCACCAGCTGACACTTATGTATCCACCCTCGAATCCCTTCTTGACACCAACAGTTTGGTCCCACTGAACCCCCACTCCTCATTCAACATACATTCCCTCCCAAAGGGAAAAAGAAAGGCCATCCCAAAGACTCCCAGAACACGACCATATCCTGTTCCAGAACCCATCTACCATGCCTCATGCAACACTCCACCCCCTGTCTCCTGCCCACCATCCCCTGGTCCATCAAACCATGACCAGACAACCATGACCATGGTCCCCTATGAGTCTCACCCCAAAACCACATCCTTTGGACTCTTGTGCAACCCACAAGAATATGAAGGCTACATGTGGGTGTTTGAGGGGTTTGAGCAGTGGGACTGGGAAGGATGGAAATCAGAAGGTGACCATGAATATTTACAGATGCTGCATACAATCTATGGAAGCATCTCAGCTACTGTCAAGTGCATGGCCAACATCCTAAAGACTGGTGACTCCATGGTTGAGGAATCCTCCTGCAGTACCATCTTTATGGAACAGGAAGAGATGAAGAATGTCAAAGGAACCCAGAAAATGCTTTGTTCCCTTGTCAACATCGTCCATGTCCACTTCAGCCCCTCACTACCACAGTACTTCCATGACTTTCACCTGCAACAGATCCCATCTACTCCCATCTCTCATGTATTCCCTGACTCCACTGACTTATGAGGCACTGCAAGTGGTCCAGCAGCTTTGGAAGGAGAGAGAATTCATGACATTGACATCCAGAAAACCACTCTGGGTCAATCAAATGACTGACACCCACACTGGGTCGATGATGATGGTGACATGGGACAAAAGTCAATGGAAAGTGTACACTCTGGCCAAATGGACATATCTGCAGCACCTAGCTGTGACAGGGAAGATGCAAGCATTACTTCGACTTTGAAAAGGGAGTCATTGGATGAAGAAGAATCTGTTCCAGGAGTCCACTGGATTTGCAAATGTTGATACTGAGAAGAAGAGGAGGCAGCTGGAAGAAAGTTCCTCAATATTATGGCCCAGATTCTCAGTGAAAGATGCAATGATCCCTGGACTTCTGAGGTGGAACATGTTGATCAGTGGAGAAGTTTCTTGCTTGACATCTATGATGATTGAAAATACTGGCCACTTGATATATTCAATGTGACCAAGACCACCGATGCCCTCCCAAGAGACACATTCTGGCCTATCAAAGCAACAGATAAACTTTGCCTCAAACTCGGTGGCCAAGTTACCCTCAGCCCTTTCCACCCCTTCTACAAACACACTTGCCTTGACTGTTGACAACTGGGACATTGGTCCTGTCAGAATGGAAAAGGATCTCAGTGGACTAACACTAATGGATATCCTGTTGGACAGTCCAAGGTGAAGTCCTGACCTTTGGCCAATCCTGGACCATCCTTCTAGTTTTTGTGCTGAGTCATCACACTTAGAAGAGGGGGGGTAATGTTGTGTGCCAGTTCATTCTTTTCCCTTTGTGAACTCATACAGTACATGTTTTTCATCTCACACACTTGCCATCCCCATTCCTGTGTCCTTGTGATGTCTTGCACTACACTGCTACCTGCCTTAGGGGCAAGTGTATGGACACTACATATATGGCAAGTCCCTGCTTACATATGTTTCCTCTTTTGTCTTTGTTGTTGCTTTTGATCACCAGATCCCCAATGGGATCTGTGCTTCTTTTCACTTGCTTCTTTTATCTTCTCACACATGTGACTTTGTTGCATCACATCTCAGGTAGCCCCTGTTTGCTGTCACAAACAGTATGTCTCCACTAGAGTCATTGTGACTCGATGTGTCAAGCTGGCTGCTGGTCTTGTTCGTACATTACTGTTCCCTTTGTCTTGCCATGTATATGGGCATTAGTACATTACTCATCTGATTGCCTGTGGGGTATATGTATAAACCCCTCAGATGCAACTCAGATTCCCTTGTACTTTTGCTACCAAGCTACCTGCAGCAAGTTGGAATCTATTCCTTTAAATCTCTTGCTTCTCCTCTTGTCCCTCTGAGCATTGCTCTGTCATTGTGGTCCAGCCCTCAATCATCTCAAGGCCCAATCTAAATCTTGACATGACTTATCCTCAAAGCCAGACTCATAGGTAGTCAACAGTGTCCCTGTCAGTTATATCTCCATATCACTGTCTGACATACCTGGAAGAGGTTGCACTGCTGCCTATTCCCTCCATATTGGTTTACCTGGTTGGAAGGCTGGCAGTGCGTGTCAGTTGTTCCCTTGAACAAGGAACCATGATCAATGCTGTGCAGCATGTGGGGAATGAGTATCACTGTGGTTGCACTTGCCTTTTCTCTCACAAGAGCCAAATGAAGGTGGTGAGTGTGCCTTCACCTGACGAGATTGTGTGGTTCACCCTGGCATTGATAGATCCCCCTTTGGTGGACCACACCCTAACCAGCTTCTTGGATCGATGGTGGCAAGATGGAGACACTGGCAGGATTCACTCTGGTGAATATGCAGGCAAGTTGGCTTGTGTTGTTGTGACAGACAGCAAACATGAGTCTGTCACTGTCTGTATTGTAACCCCTGAAGCAAGTGATGAAGTTGTCAAGGACCTGGAAATCTCTATACACAATTTCAAACTGGAGTTCCTTCTTGGCATTTCTGTCAAGGTCATTGCAGGCATGAACTGTGGCTTTGAAGGCATGGTAATTGGGAAAGTGGATGATATGTTTGTAGTGCAGGGAAATGTCCAACAAGCAAGTCATAATCCTGTGAAGTAAATTGTTTACTGACGTGTTCACAGCTCGAGGTCCCTGGAATATTCCTAGCATCGCACATCCCCCTGACAATGTACACCTCCTGAGATCCTCACAATCAGCTCCTGTATGATCCCCTTGCTAACAAGAACTGCATACAACTGGGGGATTCGGTATGAGTCATCAGTGGGCCACACAAGGGCCTTTCTGGCATGTTACACTACTACAGCAGCCATGAAATATTAATTACACCATCCACACTTCCACAGAAAGGCACTGATGACCCAAGAGACAAGAGGAAGTCCAAGGCTCAGGAATCTGAAATTTCTGGTGGTGACAGTGATACCAATGAGGACAGTGACCTAGTTCAAGTGTCTGTGAGCATGGACAATGCCATCATCCTTCCCCTGCCCACCCCGCAATTGTCAAAGGAAAGGGGGTATGACATGTCTATTGGCAATTGTGTATGAGTAGCTCAGGGTCCTGCTGTCAGTGCTGAAGGGCTTGTTCATGCTGTTGACTTTGTATCTGGTTGTCTTACAGTGCTGTCTGAGGACAGTCCATGGGTAAGTGTTCATGTCTTGATCCCTCCATGCTATTCCAATGCCACTAAAGCATGACATCCCCATTGGGTTTTGCATTAAACTAGAAGAATATTCCCTTTGTGATGTAGAGTGCCAAAGTATGGATTATCTCTGGTCCCAGTAAGGGATACAGAGGAATGCTGAGGTCGGTAGGCAGAACCTTTTGCCATGTCATGATCCATTCTGGCATTATGCAGTTGAGGAACAGTGCAGTTGTCACTAAGTGCTGTCATTCCCTAGTTACACACACTTATTTCCTTCTCTTTTCTGGATCTGGCATGCTCCTCAACAGGATTCCTTTGGATTCTACTCAAATGACTGGATTTATAGAACTGTGCTGCACATCTTTTGTACAGACTGCACCTCCTCCTCATCATGCTACTCTGCCCCCTTCACTGCCCAATGTAAACTTTTCAGTCAAGTCAGGGCCAAGTACATCAACTTACAATCCCTGGGTCATCAACTCTGACAATGCCACCCCACAATGCCCCAATGAGATGGAGCAAGGACAAGTTGACTATGGCATGTAGACCTCCCTTGGCATTATGCATCCTAATTGATTTTTCTGCCTAGGTTGTGTTCCTTGGCTTTTCAATGACAATTTCTGTGACTATCCCAATTGACATGTATGCCTGAGGGTTGCTATGTCCTACAATCATGGATCACTGCACAAATGAGTGGTGTGCACTGCAGCCCCTGACTGCTTCCTCACATTTGAACAAGAGCATGGTCATACACCTCCTGGACATCTAGCAGCCACCATGACTTCAAGTACAGTGAGCACAAATATCAAACACCATTTTATTCCCATGTGCCACCTGACTCCTGCCAATCCAACAAGCTCTGGCCAATATTGTCTTGTGTTGCGGGGTGAGCTAGCTGGTCAAATCTTTTGGGTCAAGAAATGTCAAAGCAAGAAAGAGCTGAGAGGGGTGGAGTTGGAGGATGGTACCAAGCTTCACTTTGGGGATGTATGCCAGGTTGTCCCTAAGGATTGACATGGTAAAGTAAGTCTTTCTATCCAATCATGGTTCTGATTTGCTCACATTTCTGATTCACAGACCTGTATGTAAATGTAGATATACACTGTGTAGGGCCCATGGGCTATACATAAATCTGCCCCAAGGCTGAGGCCCTCATCTGTTCATCTCCCAATGACAAAAAGTTCATTGTCACTTTCAGTGAGGTCATTGGCATAATAGAAGTCCCTGCATTGAAACTGGATGCTGTTGGATCTGAACTTGCTGACAACAACACTTTCTATTTTGTGTGGTGACCATGTATGGTCTTCACCATTTGTGCATAAGAGCCACTTGGCTCACTTACAAGAAGATGGGAAACTACCTATGTACATCTGATCTCATATGTCAAAGTGCATACTAGCATGTACCATATCTAGCCCTTTAATAATGCTGATTGTGCCTATGCTCATTGTTCTTCTATTGGAGCCAGTTTGGTGCCACAAGGTTGTGGCTCTCTACCTGGCCTTGCAAGGTATGACCGGTTTAGGGCCTCCACAGCACTCTGGGAAGGCAAGTTTCAGATTCACCCTGACACTAAGTCTGATGACCCTATCTTCCAGAAGTAAGGGCAGTCATGGTAAGGTCCAGTCACTGGCACACATCAGCAAAACCCTGGGTTTGGTACAGAGGCACAGACCCACAGATGGTACAGATTTTCCACAGACCAAGTACAGACCCTACAGACCCTACAGACTCTACAGACTCTACAGACTCCACAGACCCACAGACACCACAGATCTAAACTTTGATTTGCCCATATCTCATCCAAAAATAGACATATTGATGAGATAATCATACTGACATGACCATGACATCATACACTACAACTTTCATTATGACATCATAACTGTACAGCCACTTTTTAATTTTTGCAAACCAGGACTCCACAAGAACTTTGTGAATATCTCACCCAAAAAAGAAGATATTACTAAGGTAAAAATATTCCCATGGTCCTGTGATCATAGGCTACAACTTTCATTTTTGGTGGAGTTTGAATCTGAGTTTGAAATTTATAGAGGTGTGCCACACAACCCACACAGCTGGCTTCAAAAGTTGCTGAGGTAAGCAGAAATGGATATTTAAACCCAGCTCACTCCCACACCACATCTCTTTCCACTACCACCACCATCCCTCTTCCTCACCATCATCTTCATCATTGTCCCTCCCTCACCAGCCCCCTTTCCTACCACCACCCTTATGGTGGGTACCCTCTCCCTACTAATAGTAATAAGTGACCACTTAGTATAGATAGATATTATATCCTTGTACCTTGACATGTAATTTATGTAGCTTATGATAATATGATTCAATTATTGGTCAACTACAACATATGTGAGTGGTGAGAATCTGTAGTACTGAAACAATCTGGGGTAGGTCTGTACAGACCTGTATAGAGGGGGGTGGTTTTGCTGATGTAAGGTGGAATGTCTTGGAGACAAGCCATAAGCCCCAGCTATTCCTTCAAGGCCTCCCACCACAAGTTGAGCTTGAGGTCTCAAGGAGGCTTGCACATGCATACCCCCTGTTTAGGCCAGACCACCTATGGCCTATCAAGGTCATTGTTCATGTTATGAAAGAGGTTATTGAGGATGGGGTAGGCCACTCACCCCCTCATCTGGCTTTGAAGAACCCTTCATCAGCTCTCAAGTTGCCCAAGGAACCCTATCAGCATTCACACTCACCCTCAATCAGCTACCAGTTGGATTCCCCTGTGGAGTACTCTCAGTCTCATTCTAGAAGATGCTCCCAGGGAGAGGTGCACTCAAGCATGAAGTTTCCTCCTTGTTCCCCCTTCAAGGCATCCCCTTGGACTTCAAAGGACTCCCCTCCCACCCCTGTGCTCACTTCAGGCAGCTCATCCCCTTGCTGAGTCACCAATGCAGGCTCTCGATGCACCATGGTTTGTCCACTGGGGTGTGTCCTGTAACAGCAGGCAGGTGACTCAGCTGTGAACTCACTTCATAGCTTGACAGAGGATCAACCATCATGTTTGCACTCACCATTGCATACCCCCTCAAAACTTTATCCTTGCCTTGAAACCTCTTTGAAGCCACCCTTGCATCTTGAGTTGCCCCATGGTACCTCATTCCTCCTTAAGAGGCCTTGACCTTGATGACAAAGCCTTCCCCCACCACCATTGGGTCACATTCAAGAGTGTCAAGTGGCTCACCTCCCCTTCAAGAGGTGCTGACTTTGAGTGAGCACTCCCCTACCTGTTGAGAGGCTTTGGGGCACCAAGTGCAGCCTTGAAGAAATAGTTTTTGTTTCTTCTGTGGTCAAGATGGGCATGTTTGAGCATGCTGCAGAGTCTGCACTTCATATGTAGCTGCAGGCAGGTGTAGGATAGTAGGAGGTTGAGTGGTACTACCTACAGGAGAGGAGATCCCTTGTGAGGTGCTTGGGCACACCCTCCAGGCTTGTCTAGACTCCTGGGCACTTGCTTGTGACCCAGGCAGTTCAGCTACTCAGGTACAGCTTCCCCCTTTGAGTTCCCAGCCAGTCCAGCCCCCCACTCCTTCTCAAGTCGACTCTGAGGCTACCCATGAACCCCTTTCAACTTCGAAGGCTACAGGAACTGTGAGGGTGAGTCCTAGCTGAATCCTGAGGCTTGCTACAGCCTTTCGAAGGCATGCTTCCCAGGGATCATGCCCCTTAGAAAAATAAAATAAAATCCTCAACCACTCTTTACCATCATCCAATTCCCTACCAGGGAGTACCCACTCCCTACACCGGAAACTGTGTGTTTTGTTTGTTTGAGAGGAGCTCAGTGCTGTCCACAGTAGCTGTTTGCTTTCACAAGCCTTTCACTGGTAACCTTGACAAAGTTGCTTTGGTGCTGCAACAACGTAAGTAGCTGCATCTTTGTGTGGCAATCAGATCATTAATTCTCATGTTGACACTTGTCTCCTTGCCCTTCCTTTGTGTTCTGCTGATCAGCTTGCTGGGGATAATCTCACCAGCTCCTTCTTGATGTGCTCTAGCTTGGCAGAGTTGACAAAGGAACTTTGTTGGATTTTGTGCTTTGTCATTTGTTGTGATGCCCTCTTTGTCATGTTGGTGATCATCAGGCATGTTGAAGTTTGTGATTGCATTCAAGTCAAAGGAAGTGTCAACACTTCTGTGATGATGCTTAAAGGCAGATTCCAACTCCCATGCAATCTGCCCACTCTTATATTCCAGTTGTAAGAAGCCTTCACATATGACTGGCCCCTGCTCTAACAGGATGGAAGATGAAGATGGCTTTGTTGTTATTGCCCACCATGCCCTTATGCCCCAAGTGGAGATCATTTCAATCATTGGACCACTGGTTCATGCCTTTCCATTTTATTTATTCTTACATAACAGCTCAGGCCCCCTGAACATGCAAGGTTCAGATGAATCATAATACAGCATTGCATGGAGAGCTCACTAATGCCAGAAACATATTTCAGGAGACTATTCAAAAGGTAATGGTTATGGTCCACCATTCAAATATGAAGCCCCTGATGGATCGTTCTGAGATATTTGCCATGGCTGAGTGTGACTTGTCCTGCACCATATGCCTTTGTGTGCTCAGCTGACCACTCATGTGAGCCATTAATCATGATAGTCCAAGAACCCAGTTGCCCTAATGCAATACAACTATTATAGGCTACCTGACTGTGGACACATGTATTGTGGTTCATGCCTGGAGAGTTTCTTCTCAAAACAAATGGAAAGATGTCCATCTTCACAGCATACTTGTCCCACATGCTGCAACCACTGTGCCACAAGTGCACCTGTTCCAGCCTTTACTCTGCAAGGACTGTTGGATGGGATGAGTGCTGTTGCCAGGGAAACACAAGAGGTGCTTTCAGCAAGTCAGGTCCATTTCACTCCTGCATTGGACTCATTTATCAGTGACACACGAAAAGGTCACAAAGAATGGGTGGCTTTCTGGAACATGTATTGATAGCTTTGTATATTGTACTTCACATCTACAGACCCATCAAGACAATTAGATATATGAATCAATATGGATACAATGGACAGACTAATGATGAACACAAACCACATCAAGTTGCACAGAGGTAATGTTGTGATGTGTAATGAATGCATGTGAGGTGCACAGCATACTTGTGTACCTCTAGGAAGTGGACAATGATTAAGTGAGATTGCTCCATCAGGGATGGTCAAGCATTAAACCAAGCACATGAAAGAGCCTGACATGATGTAGATGGTGGCATTGATGAACCGAGAGTCAACCCCAGTTAAGAGAGCCCCTAATGCAGTTGATGTTCTTAACATGGAGTAACTCTATGATGCCAATTTCATTGCCCAGGGCCAAGGATCAGATGTACATACATATGTGAGCCACCTGGCTTGATGACCAGTTAAGTTTTGAGGTTCACAATAATATGTGAGGTTCTTGTGGTCAGTATGGATGATGGTATGCTCAACAGGGCTGAGAAGGTAATGTTTCCAGGCCTTGAGCACATGGACGATGGCTAGCATCTCCAGATTGTATACTTGATAATTTTGTTCTGCTCCTTGGAGCAACTGTGAGAGATATGCGATCAGATGTAGCTCATTGTCTTTGAACTTCTGACATGGGATGGCTCCTGTGCCTAACTTGGATGCATTGGTGTACACCTCAAATGGCTTGTCGAGGTCAGGGAGGCAAAGAACAGGGGCCTGGCACATAAGAAGTTTCAACTTCTGAAACATGAACTCTTGCTCCTCTTTCCACCTCCAGGGCATATCCTTCTTTGACAACTTGTGTAGCAGTTTGGAAGTCATAGCAAAGGAGGGGATGAATTGTCAGTAGAAGTTGCAGAAACCAAGAAACTGTCGTACATCATGTATGTTGTACAGGATTTTCCATTCCTTCACAGCTTGCACCTTTAGGGGTGAAGTTTCATACTGGCTGTGTTTGATGGTGTACCCAAGGAACTTGATTTCTTTGGCTTCAAAGACACACTTTGACAACTTTAATCGAAGATTCTCCTTCTGGGCTATTTCTGGGAACTTGATAATGTTCTTTTTCAGCTCTGACTTCATTTTGGCATGGATGGTAACATCATTGAGGTAGATGATGGCTTTTTTGTCAGTTTGGAGTCATCCAAACTTTCCATCCACATATCTTCGAAACGTCAGAGGGGCATCATTTCGTCCAAAGAACATAACCATGGGCTTATAGACTCCTCTAAGGGTCAGGAAAGACCCTAGGAGTTTGTCCTCTTCTTTCTCCGCTCAGATATTTGTGAAACCCTGGCAGATGTTGAACTTGGCAAAGTATTTGGATTCGGCTAGTTCATCAAGGATTGGTTTGACAAGAGGGAGGGGGTAATGATCAGGGATAGTGAATGAATTAAGTTGATGATAGTCTTGAATTAATCGTTTCTTCCCATCCTTCTAGCCAATGAAGAAGACTGGGGCCAGCAGGACTCACAGAACATTGCTGTTCTGGACTTTTTTGATTTTCCCAGTGTCAAGGTTTTCTTTAATGAACTCATCAAGGAGGTTCATTTTGTCATGGGAAAGGGGGTAGATTTTTGCCAGTTTAAAGGTCTTCAGATCCTTGTCTGGGTTCAATTTTATCATGTGGTTGTAACCAGGTCAGTGTGGGGGAAGGGGGCATTTTTCAGAAAACATGTCTTGATAACAGGAATACTCCATAGGGAGAGTAACATTGTTGTGTTTTTGATTTGCCTCAAGTTGCATCGATATTGAGGTACAATTTATTGCAACAGCAACTTCAGGTGTTCCCCAGCTGATGATTTTTCTTTTTGACCAGTTGATAACTGGACAGGCTTGTTGAAGCCAGGGCATTCTGAGGAGAATGCATTGATTTCATAGGTCCATGACATAGGCATTAAGTTTGAAGGTATGACCATGAACTCTTCCAGTGAAGAGTGCAATGGTGTCAATTACTTGCTTTGTCATTCCTTCAAAACTTCTCACAGTCCAAGGATCTGAAATTTTACAGGTTTTGAGTCCATACTTGAGGACCATTTCTTTGCTAATAGCATTGCACTCAGCACCACTATCAATTGCAGTGCTCACCACTTGATCAGATCACTCCACCAGATATAGTGAACCATGGTCTATAAAGGCAGCAAGGGAACACATATCTGGGGCCAATACTGATCTACATAAATGTACACCTCTCCTCCGTTGCAGTAGTTTGGAGAGAGGGTTCTAAAAATCCTCTTCATGGGATTTAAAGGCTTGTTTGAGCTCCCTGAGCTCTTCTTGGGTGTAATGAGACTTGACCTCTTGGAAGAGCTCACTCTTCACTTGTTTTGGGGCATGACAGTTCTTGGCTTGATGACCTTCTTTTCCACAATTAAAGCATTTGCCTTTGAACCCCTGTTTGACTTCTTGGAACTGGAACAGTTGCCTTTTTTGGGGAGTTTGATAGGCTGTAGTTGTCAAGTTCGGTCCTTCTCTGATGATCTCCGACGCTCACAGAGGCTGGGGGATGTGTCCGGAGGTTGGCTGATGTTGGCTGATGACTGGCCGATGCATACCGATGAGGAGCGACGATGGCTGAAGGGTGGCCGATGGTCATGACAGAAGTTCGGGAGAGGGCGTTGGGTTCAGCTTGTGTGCTGCCCCCTTGTACGAGCCCAGCCCTTGGATTTCAGAGATAGAAAAGAGCTGGTAATAAGCCAACAATGGAGGAGGAGGCCAGTCGAAGACCGCAGAGGAGGGAACTAAGTTGATATTTGTACTGAAGAGACACCGCTGAGTGCGGCAGGCTTATATACAGTGGTCGCACCAACGAGGCAGTGCAGTATCGGAACGACAGAACTAACATACAGAGTACAATAAAATTTCAAGGGGCAGAAATGTCAGAAAACTTCAGTTGGGGTATGAGTACAGAAGACGGAGGCAAGGGATGGGACAAAGAAAAAGTATCTAAAAGGAATAGTGCAGAATGGAGTGTCTTCGGAGCGCCCACTGATAACCAATCAGACGATAGGCCGAAAGCCTAAACAGGAAGCGACCCTGTGCCATACCTAGACCAGACCGTTGACCCAAAAGGAAAGTGCCCCCTAAGTCAAGGGAGGACATCACCTGACTGAGAGAGAACAGTCACATGGTAGTACTGACAGAGGCCGACAGGGTCCGACAGAGGACAGGGCAGGGACGTGCCATACGAGTGCTACAGCGAGTGGATAGGGGTGGAGCGGAGCAGGGAAGAACCGCTGACAATGGAGGACAGGCCAGGATAGAGGCACAGGCATGACAGTATCCCCCCCTTAAGGCCTGAACCCCTGAAGGCCATAGGGCAGTGCAGCCAGAGTGACATGAGGCCTGATTTTGTAATCGGCTGCAGGCCACGAGGCGGGGCTGATTGCCGCAACAGGGTTGTATCGGAGACTGAATGGTCCACATATAAGGTGCATCTCGACCATTAAAACCTCTTTTCTGATCCTTTCCTTAGCCTTTTTTCATGTCTCAACAACAGAGTTCAAGCCAACAACCCACCGACGTGCCAGCCCAGGACTGGGCTCAGGTCCCTGACACGGACCTCGAGGTCCACACGAGCAACTCGGAGGGGACTGAACAGGCCAAGGAGGCCAAAAAGGGTAAGCAGGAGGCACTGAGAAAGGAGAAACAGGCCGAGGCCCATCACCAAAAGGCTGAAGAGGCCCGCCTGGAGAGAGAAAGACAAGAGCAGGAGGAGTGTGAGAGGTGGGAGCACGAAGAGCGTGCGGATCAAGAGAGACAGGAGGTGATAGAGGCAGCACGGTGAGCGGCAGTGTGAGTTGAAGTTGGGATCAATGGCAAAAATAACCAAAAACCCAACACAAAGACAAAAAAATGTGAGTGGTGGTTTTCCTAAGTGGTATCCTGCTTGAAGGACCTGTAGAATTGAAAGGAGAGGGGTTCCATGCAGCTAGTGCAGAGGGAGGGGGACAGTCTGGACAGGGAGGAAGCTGGGAGACAAAGGGAGATGAAGATAATAGGCTCCTGTGAGCCTGAGGATGACTGGGAGCAAAGGAAGATCAGTGGATAGACCCTTAAGGGGGCCTCAACCACTGGAAGACTGAAGATGATGATGGAGGGGCTTCAAAAGCGATAGGAGATGAAGATATATTGCAGGAGGATAGTCTCCTGGAAGTAAGTATGAAAGTGATGTATATTCTCTCTGGGCTATCTCTCTGATATCTGGAACTGCAGGGTTTATATACAAGACCAGAGTGTAGCCTCCAACAAACATGAAGCAACACCCTGTCAGCGATTGGTAAAGGGGTTGGTAAGGGATTGGTGATGGTCAGTAAGGCTTGGTAAGGACAGGTAAGTGATTGGTAACAAAGTGGTAAGCATGACAAAGAATGTCAGTAAGCAATGTCAAATAAGTATGAGTCATGGAAGGAACAGATGATTAACATGCCAAGAGAACAAGTCAGGGTATTGGTCATGGTTGAGTAAGGGGTATGACTGAGCAAATCTCGATGTGACAGGTCAAGGCACAGTGATTCCAAATGAAGAATGGTGGGGGATCCTGCCAGGGGCTGAATGTTGGGGGTCTCCACAGGTGTCAGGGCATTGGATTTCGCATTTTTCCCCCTCTTCCTCCTCTGAAAAAGGGTGCTACATTGACAACTAGTCTTCAGCAGGGTCTGAGGAAGATGGGGGACTGTCCTCTCCCATGAGAGCAGGGAGAAGTGCCTCAAAATCATCATGAATGTGATCAGATAGCCTAGATGACAGTAACTGGTACTGAATCTGTTGCAACCTCAGAAGAACAAATGATGAGAGTGAGAAGTAGATGTTGCAGGGGGTGGGAATGAAGGATCCATATGCTTCTTCAACTGGAGAGACTGATACAACCACATAAGACCTTTCAAGTCCGACAACAGACTCGAGATGACCAAAGAATATCCTCCTGGATGTCATACTGACAAGGAGAACATGCTGTCCCAAAGAGATGGCTTGGGAGGGAGTGGATGAGGAAGGGATGAACCAGGATGCTTCAGGGTGGAAGCTAGTGGGAAGTCCTGGGAGATATAAGTAGTTATGCTCCCTAGCACAGGACATGAGTGAAGAGATTGTCGACGAGGCAGCCATTATGATGGGATTTAGCAAAATGGGCATCTGTTGGCAGAAATGCTGTAGAAAATCATGGAGGGCAAGGATTGTTACCAAATTTGGAAGGAAGGATGGCGTGATCAAGGGCTACGTGTGAGCGTGAGAATGATGTCGATATCTTTAGAAATGCCCGAGATATTCGAAAACCCAGAATGCTGTACATGAGCGCTAAAAAGGTTTGATTGGCACTTGAACAGTTTCCTCCCTAACGTTAAGGATTGTTCTTGTGCAAAGGATGACTGCTAGATGTACCAGTCATCTTTTTGCATTAGGCCACATTCCTCAATCTCCCTTATTCAGCAAGACTCCATGCTCACGTCGCCAAACACCTTTGGTGTGTGACAGCGGCAGTGGAGGCAGAGGCTGTATGACAAAGTGTCACGAAGGACAGGGGTAGAGTGGGCGAACTGTGGGCCCAGAGTCAGGTCTCATCCACAGGCGGGTAAGTGGTCCTTGCTCCAGAAGACCCATGGACTGACGACCCTCAAAGGCCCCAGCTCACCCCAGTGTTCAGTTCAATGACTGGGGCCTGGATTGGGACAATGGTGGCACCCCCCATGATCGTGACCAGGCCGCCGTGTAACAGATGCCGACAGCGAGGTGAGGTAGGCGAGTGTCGGGCAATGGCCAGTGGCCGGTCGTGCAGCCCATGCAGGAAGAGGAAAAAGAAGTGTAGCTGGGCCATGACAGAGGACAGCAAGGGGGTGACAGGTGGGTCAAGGAAGCAGGCCAGGACAGGGGGTTCACGGGGTAGCGGGAGGAAGAAGGGTTGGACCGGCAACAAAATAGAGGAGGTGCCAGCACCGGCGGTACCTCAATTTGAGGCGGCCCATTCGCGCCTGATTGGAGAAGTGTCAGAGTCAGGTGGGTCGGGTCAGGGCATACCAGAGAGGCTGTATGATGAGTGGATGCTCATGGTTCAGGGGAGACAGGTGGCAGCGATGGAGCTACAAGCTCTCGCTATGCAGGCCTACATGAGGCACATGACAGCACCCCCACTGTGGCCCCCAGTAGGTCAGGTTGGGGCGGTTGCAGGCGGAGTTGAGATGGGCACCGGGGGGAGTCGGTCAGGTGTCGAGCGGAGTGAGTCGGAAGTAGTGGAAGAGCCCGAGGAGAGTGGGAGTGAGGGTATCAAGGATGCGGAGGGTGAAGAGGATATGCAAGAGTAGGGTGTAGTAGAGAAAACTTTTTTTTTTTTTTTTTGTTGTGTCTTGTCCTTGTAAATAGTGTACAGTAACTAAAAAATTTAGACTTGTTCATTTTGGAAAAAAGTGAAACATAAGTACTGGAAGGGACTTGGAGGAGTATGGGGGAAGGTCGAAATGAGGTGGGCAAGTAGCAGTGGGTTGTTGACAGCGATCGGGGAAAGTTCGGGCAGGTTGGAAAGTGATCGGAGACGTAGCGGAAGGAGTCAGTGCTGTCAGGGGGTCATGTCAAGGGTGTATACAGGCCTGGCTTGTGTGGGTATCGGTCATGGAAGGTGGCGACAAGTTCGGTGGCATTTTCCAGTTCAGTGGCTAACAGCCACGAAGTTTCTTCGTCGGTACCTTCATACCCAGCCCAGCGGACATTGTAGCTTAGCCAACATTGGCAGTGGCGGTCTATCTTCGAGTCGAGTATTTCTGATATTTCATACTCCAGTTCGCTGTCAATGTCAACTGGCAGAGGTGGTGGTTGGTGTCGGTGAGGGAAAGGATTGACCGAGGCAGGTTCTAACTGTGATACATGGAACACTGGGTGTACCGAGTGCATGCTGTCAGGGAGTTTTAAGGTGACCGAATGCGTACCGGGTCGGGCAATGATGTTGAAGGGACCCAAGTACTTTTTGGTGAGTTTAATGGATGGCCGAGTAGAGCGGAGGAAGTCATGGAGGGCGGAGAGGTCCATAACGTAGTCTCGGGCTTTTGCGGAGGTGAAGTCCTGGTTGGCGGTGACCAACAGGTTGGGGTGGTAGCCCTTATTAGCGAAGAAGGGCGAGACTCCGGTGGTTGCACTAGGTGCATTGTTAAATGCGAACTCGGCCAGTGGGAGTAGTTTGGCCCAGTTGTCTTGCTGGTAGTTGCAGTAGACATGGAGGTACTGCTCGAGTGTCTGGTTCATGTGCTTGGTTTGGCCATCACCCTCAGGGTGGTAACCCAAGGTGAAGTGGAGGCACATAGCTAAGGCCTTACCGAGGGAGCAGAAGAAGTGTGACACGAACTCAGGGCCTTGATTGGAGGTGACATGGGCAGGTACTCTGTGTTTGGAGAAGACATGGGTGAGGAAGAGCTTGGCGAGGTCGGTGGAGGTGATGGAGTCATGTGTCGGGATGAACACTGCTTGTTTGGACAGTCGGTCCACGACGACAAGGATGGCAGAGTAGCCATTGGAGGTGGGAAGATGTTCAATGAAGTCCATCGAGATGGAGTTCCATGGCCTTTTGGGGATGGGGAGTTGCTTCTTGCTGCGACCACAGGCAGTGCAAGAACTGACGTACTTCTTGACATCGGTGCAGAGGTTGGGCCATACGTAGTCACAGCGGATGAGCTCGAGGGTGTGGTTCTGCCTGAAGTGGCTGGCGAGGGGGTGGTCGTGCTTAAACTGAAGTACTCGGAGGTGAAGGTCATCGACGTCAGGGACGAAGATGCGACCATCAAGGCAGAGGAGGCTGTCAGGGTTGACAGACCATCTCAGAGCAGACAGAGATGGCAGGTGAGCGGCCGATGCCAGATTGGCGGGTAGGGCAGAGATGTTGTCAGAGCGAAGCTTCTCAACATTGAAGACCATAGTGGCTCATAGGACAGGGGCCATGAGGTGGGTGGTATGGAGGGATGACGCAAACTGTTCTTGGGTGAACATAGGATGAAGGTTGTGTGGGTTTACTTGTGTGTAGTCCCTATCCCCCCCTTTTGGGTAGACGTCCCACTGGCAGGTGAGCGCATCGGGTTTGGCCCCCAAGCAGCCAGGCTGGAAATGGATGGCAAGGTTGAACTGAGAGAGGTACTCAGACCAGTGAGCCTGTCAATGGGTCAGAACCTTAGACATGGAGAAATACTCGAGATTTTTGTGGTCGGTGACCACATCGACAGGGGTGGCGGAGCCCTCGAGGTAGTGTCGCCAGTGGCGGAAGGCCTCGTAGATGGCCAACAGTTCCTTGTCATGGGTGTCATAGTTGAGTTCCAGAGCAGTGAGGGTGCAGGAGTAAAATGCAACTGGGCGGAGCTCACTGTCGGGGCAGGTGATGGAGAGGATGCCAGCAATGGCATAGTCGGAGGTGTCGGTCTCGGCAGTGATCGGCACATCGGGAACCCAGTGAGTGAGGACAGGAGTGGAGGTGAAGGCATCTTTGAGGTGGAGGAAGGTGGAGCGGCACTCCTCGGAAAAGTTCCAGGGAGTGTTTTTTCGGGTGAGGTGGGTGAGCGGAACGACTATTTTGGAGTAGTTTTGGATGAACTGACAATAGAAGTTCACGAACCTGAGAAATGACTGAATATCCCTGACCTTGTGGGGTTCAGGCCAATCATGGATGGACTGAACCTTGTCGGCAGACATTGTCAGTCCAGATGGGGAGAGGATGTAGCCAAGGTACTCGACGGAGTCCCTGTGGAACTCGCACTTTTCGGGTTTGGCATATAGGCCATGATGGTGGAGGCGTCAGAGTACCTCTTTTACATGTTTTCAGTGCAACTCCAGGTTGTGAGAATAAATAAGAATGTCGTCGAGGTAGACCATGACACAGACATTGAGCATGTCTGTGAAGATGCTATTGACAAACCGCTGGAAGGCAGCCAGCACATTAGTAAGACCGAAGGGCATCACCCTCCACTCGTAGGAGCCGTAGCAGGTGCGGAAGGCAGTCTTCCATTCATCACCGTCGGCGATGCAGACAAGGTGGTAGGCATGGCAGAGGTCGATCTTACTGTAGACTTTGGTGTGGCTCAGCGAATCTAGAAGATCAGAGATGAGCGGGAGTGGATAGTGATCCTTTTTCGTGATCTTGTTGAGGCCTCGGTAATTGACACAAAGGTGGAGGGAGCCATCCTTCTTCTTGACGAAGAGGACGGGTGCACCGTGGGCAGAAGTGGACTGCTTGATGAAGCTGTAGCTGAGGTGCTCGTCAATGAAGGTGTGGAGAGCCTCAAGCTCGGGCAGGGAGAGGGAGTATATTGTGCCGATGGGTGGAGAGGCCCCCTCCTCGATGTCGATCTTCAGGTTGAAGCTACGGTGCGGAGGCAGCTTGGTCGCTTTCGCTTTGCTAAAGATGTCGGCGAACTTGTGGTATTCAGAGGGGACCAAAGAAAGGTCAGGAGGAGAAGGCAAAGTGGAGGATGCACAGAGCAAGATGTCATTGGGGTGCAAGTGCGGACTGTACTGCACGGAGCTGGGGAGAGTGCAAGTGCAGAGGTAGGTGGCGGCCCTGATGAGGGAGATGTGCAGAGGAGACAGCGAGTCAGAGGCCTTCGGCAAAGGCAACGGAGTGTCCGGAGATGGAGCGGAGGGTGTCGGTGTCAGTGCTGGAGTAGTGGTCGACTGTGATGGAGGCGCCAGGGGCATAGGCATTCCCTGCGACGGTGGTTGGAACGAGATACAGCCCAGTACCCAATCAATCAATGGATTGTAGCAGGTGAGCCAGTTGTGTCCTAATACCAGCAAGCATGAGGAATCCAACGGAGTTACATAAAAGGGAATGGAGGTGACATCGCCAGAAGAGAAACAGATGGAAAGATCTACTTCCTGCGAGATTACAGCATTTGTGCTACCATCAAACAGGTGAAGTGGAATGGGTGGAGCAACAGGCTTTGTAGGTACAGAATATTTTTTAACTAAGGATGGGTCTATGAAACAATGAGAAGAGCCAGAATCGACTAACATGGAGACATTATCTAATGGAAGGTCCAGAAGGGAGACGAAGGGCATAAGTGAGTTGGGGTCAGAAAGAGCAGATGCGTTGAGTCGGATGGTGGGCACACAGTCAGGGTCAATGCTTCCTCCAGGCCATGCGGGCTCCCTGGAGGAGCGGACTAATTTTTTGGCTCTTCCTTCTCCATTGGCAGAGTAGGAGGAGCGGCAGCCATGGCAGTGCAAGCTTTTGCGGCACAGGAGGTGGACTTTGGGCAGTCCTTGGCAGAGTGGCCGGCCTCGCTGCAGAAGAGACAGAGGTTATTCTTGAGGTGGCGCTGCCGTTCGGCAGCATTGAGCTTGCCATCCTTGCCAAGGAGGTGTGCGATGTCAGACTTAGGTGCTTCCGACTTCTGACCGTCCTTCTGCTTGGACTTGCCTTTACTGTCGAAGTGCAGAGTGGAAGAGGATGCCGATGAAGATTTTTTATCATCCGAGGGTTTCCCCACGGATGACTTTTCAGTGGAGGGCTTGACAGAGTGGGATACTTCGGCCTTGTGCTCCCAATACCGAGCATCGATGGTTTGGGTGAGATCATGCAAACCAGAGAGGGTGGCAGGCTTGCCGACACAGGCGATTTCATCTTTGATGTGGTCGGGGAGGCTGGTGTAGAAGTGATGACGGAGGGCGCCCTTGCTGTAGTCCTTGACCTGTGAAGCCCAATGATTGAACTCCATGATGTACTTGGTAATGCGAGAGGTGTCCTTCATTGAGAGGTTTTCGAGGTTTTGTACCACATCAGCCACCGCATCATGTGGGCCGAAATTGGCAGTTAACTCATGAAGGAACTCACGATAGTTGTCCATCCATAGTGGACAGTCGAGGTAGTCGTCAGGGTTGAGGAGGTCAGGCTCGAACCAGGTGAGTGCCATGCCCTTGAGATAGGATTGGGCGAAGGTCACCTTGGTGTGGTTGGTTCGAAAGGCCTTCGGACAGTCTTGGAAGTTGAGCTCGCATTGTACCAGGAACTCACAGAGTTTCTTCGGGTCGGAGCCATCGAAGGTGTCGGGCTCTCGGACCTTGGTTTTCGGAGTCGAGTCTCCGGAGCGCTGGCTTGAACGGGCGAGCACGTGAATAGCCCTAGTCAGGGCAAGGAGGGGGTCTTCGGGTGGCTCAGCCGGATCTTCGGGGATACCCCCGTCACCACTGCCCCCACTGTTGGACCCACCATTGGGAATGTTGGGGTGGTCGGGGTCAGAAGGGTCGCCACCGAGTGGTGGTGGGGTGTGGAATACGGATCGCTGGGTTTCCGAGGGCCCAGCTTGAGAAGTGCTTTCGTGTTGAGAACGACGTTGGGCGGAGAAGGAGTGAAACTGTTCGATGACCAAAGGCGCGCGTCACGGATTTGTGAATGCGAGTGCAAGTCTCTCAGCGGTTTCTCTCTGGGTGTGTGCCCGGGTCTGCATGACGTAGGTTTAGTATAGAAAACAAAAGAGGACTCATACAAGTGTGAGTACGAATATACTGTCAAGTTCAGTCCTTCTCCGATGATCTCTGATGCTCACAGAGGCTGGGGGACATGTCCAGAGGTTGGCCGATGTTGGCCGACGACTGGCCGATGCATACCAATGAGGAGCGACGATGGCCAAAGGGTGGCCGACGGTCATGACAGAAGTTCGGGAGAGGGTGTCGGGTTCAGCTCATGTGCTGCCCCCTTGTACAAGCCCAGCCCTCGGATTTCAGAGATAGAAAAGAGCTGGTAATAAGCTGACAACGGAGGAGGAGGCTGGTCGAAGACCACAGAGGAGGGAACTAAGTTGATATTCATACTGAAGAGACACCACTGAGTGCAGCGGGCTTATATACAGTGGTCGTGCCAATGAGGTGGTGCAGTATCGGAACGACAGAACTAACATACAGAGTACAATAAAATTTCAAGGGGCAGAAACATCAGAAAACTTCAGTCGGGGTATGAGTACAGAAGACGGAGGCAAGGGATGGGACAAAGAAAAAGTATCTAAAAGGAATAGTGCGGAATGGAGTGTCTTCGGAGCGCCCACCGATAACCAATCAGACGATAGGCTGAAAGCCTAAACAGGAAGTGACCCTGTGCCGTACCATGTGGCATGGCAGCTGCACTGTACCTAGACCAGACCGTTGACCCAAAAGGAAAGTGCCCCCTAAGTCAAGGGAGGACGTCACCTGACCAAGAGAGGACAGTCACGTGGTAGTACCGACAGGGGCTGACGGGGTCCGACAGAGGATGGGGTGGGGATGCACTGTATGAGTGCTACAGCAAGCGGATAGGGGCGGAGTGGAGTGGGGAAGAACCACTGACAACAGAGGACAGGCCAGGATAGAGGCACAGGCATGACAGTAGGCTTTTGATGGTTGATGTCCATTGTGAAAGGGTCATGTGACCTTTTACTGCTGCCACCCTCATCTTGGTACATGTGGAGAACCTTGCAATCTTCTGCCATGAGTTTTTCATTATAGACTCCAAGGGATGCCTTGGAGGTTTGGGCTTCAACAGCTGTGTCTATCCAGTCTTGGACAGTCTCAGGGACTGTTTGGGAATGGAGGACCCATTCGGTAGTATTGTTATTGAGTCCTTTCCTGAAGTAGACCACAGCTTGTCAATCATCTCTTGATACTCTGGCTCTTGTGAGAAGATCCAGGAACTTGCTGATGTATTCACTTAGTGGTTTGTCTCCTTGTTTAATTTCTGCCATCTGGAGGAAGGCCATTGCTTCTGTATCTCCAACCTGGAAGATTTGGTGTAGCTTGATTAAGAAGGTGGTCCATGAGTCAAGGATATAGACATCACCAGCTGCCATGGTACAGTCTTTGAGATAGTTCTCAGTGAAGTGTAGAGCTGCTCCTTGATGCATGAAGGACAGTGCGAAGCTGATCTTCCTTTCATCTGTGTTGTAGATGTGTCAGTTGAGGTTGAGATAGTTATTGATGGAAGTGATCCACAAGTCAAACTTTCTGCTAACACCATTGAACCACAGTGGTTTTCCAAGGTTTAATTCTTTAGTGTTGACATGACATCCTTCAGGTTGTTTTTCTTTGGCATAGGCAGACATCCTTGGCACAGTGTATGCTAGGAACTGAAGTCCTTCATGTCCAGTGAGACTTTCATACCACCATACAAGGGCTTTGACATCTCCTACTGTTTTACCAGTGAAGGGGTCAGTGTTTGTGTGAACACTTGGAATTTGGCTGTGAGGTCAGCAATTTGTTCTTGTTCTCCTAATTCTGCCATTCCAAGATCTAGACTTGATTCTTTGTCAGACAAAGTTTCTGTTGCTGTGTGAGTTATTTCTTCTTCATCGACCATTGTGCCTGCAAGGGGTATTGGTTCTTGGATGTGATGGAAGGATTTGGGGAGTCTTGTTACTGCAGAAGCCTGTGGCTGACTTGAGCCTGCTTCACTGCCTTTTGATCTTTCGAAGGGTATGGAACCTTCTACTTGTTCAGGCTTGATAGGACTTTGAGGATATGGCTGAAATCTCTGTGAAGGGGTTCACTTGAGTTTTCAGTGGCTTTAGATATTGTCATCTTCCATTCAGGAACCACAGGCTTGGGTCTCAGGGGATGAAACTTCAATGATCCTGCATTGGAAGACACCTTTACTTTTCTTTATACTAGAGGCACTCTAGTTCTTGTGTATCCTTGAAGTTGAGAGCTGTTGTGAGCTTCTAACAGGTATTCCTGAAGTCTCTAGCACTTCTTGTGCATCACCTTCAGTACTCCACTGTTCTATGCTCCAGCAACTGACAGTTGCACAGACAGGAAATGATGATGGGGGTACAGTGATGAGAGGGTGTCACTGTAGCGGGTGTGGATGAGAGGTTGTTGCAAGAATGATACCTGGATGAGTGATGTGGTTTTATATCAATAGGGGATATGACCACACTCACAGATATGCTATGTGAAGGTACTTTTGCTTTTGTTGTGTGGCATTGATCATGGGTCCTTGTTCAAGGGACTGACCAATGTGCACTGCCTGCCTTCTGACAGGTTAAACCAATAGGAGGGGGCTGGTGACCAGTGGTATGATGATGTAGTCAACAGGAGAACTCCTTGACAGCCTATGAGTTGGTCTTGAGGATAAGTCTTACTGGGATGTTACCACAGCAGAGCAATGCTCAAGGTAGACAAAGAGGAAGCAAGAGATTTATAGGCAAGTAGCCAACTTGCTAGGTAGGTTGCTTGGTAGCAAAAGTACAGGGAATCCTGGACACTCCTCTGGGGTTTATATACCCCAGGGGAGGCTGGATTAGTAATGTACTAATGCCTACATATGTATCATAGTCCAAAGGAAAGATACTGGATAAACAAAGGACAGCAGGACACATGCATAGTCAGAATGACTCACAGCAACACAAGGCAACTCATGCTGAGTTGATGTGACTAGAGGTATTACCCCTAAGGCATGTCATGTCACGATGCAGAGCATCATGTGATCCCAAAGTCAAAGAAGGTAAGTATAAATGAGCACAGATCCAATCATGGATCTGGTGATCAAAAGCAGAAAGGTAAACAAGGGTAAACAAAAGGCACACCACATAATGTAGAGTCCATGCACTTGTCCCAAAGGAGACAGGGGCATGGTGAGGCCTCACTAGGAGGCAGAAAGTGAAATGTGTGTATGTGGAAAGGTGGAGACATTTGATGATGGAGGGCAGGAGCAGTCTTGATAAGGAAAAGAGAGAAACAGCACATGACATTCATCCCTGTTCTTTTATTTTATCTTTTACTTAGTATTTTGAGGTAGTTTACATGTGTTGTGGCTTATGTACAGTGGCTCAAAAAAGCGTCCCAATGTTGGGTCATTTTGCAAAGATCTCTTATTTGTGACTGGACTACTGAGAATCAGTTCATGGGCCTGCAGAGTGTCTGAAAGTACTTGGTCTTGGCATTCCAAAACTGTTTTTGTCATATGATTTGGTTTCCATGGTGACAAGATATGATCATTTCAAAATGACAGCTCATTGGGACACTTTTTTGACCCTAGATTTTGTAAATAATCATTTAGTAACAGCACTGGAATTTGACAGCTTCTGATGGATGCTGTGCTTCAGCCCTGTGTAGTTATGTAAATTACATCATTCTGATCAGTATAAATAGTATGCCCATCAATCTGGCTTCCCTACCATACCATGAAGCCTATTCCTGACTCTGTTAGAGCAAATATCCTTTCTCTCTCTGAATCTGGTCTCTCCAGTTGCAAAATAGCCTCTAAAACTGGTCTAGGGAAGTCTACTGTGGCCAGGGTCATCAGAGGAGTCCAACCAGAGAAGGAAAACACTAAACTAGGACATCCTTCCAAGCTCTCCTCTACTGATAGAAGAAGGATTATATCCAGTATTACTACTGGAAGAGCAGAAAATGCTATCCAAGCTACTCATCTTATCAACTCTGCTCTCTCCCATCCTATCTCTCCACAAACAGTTTGGAATGTCCTTAAGGCTGCATCTATGAAGGCCATAGTCAAGAAGAAGAAGCCACTCTTGTCTATCAAGCATAGAAGAAGGAGACTAGCCTTTGCACTCAAGCATCAAAACTGGACTGTGGAGGACTGGACAAGAGTTATTTGGTCAGATGAGACCAAGATTAATAGGATTGGGTCAGATGGAAGGAAGTATGTGTGGAAAATGGCAGGTGAGCCTTTGCAGGATAAAGAAGTGCAAGGGGCAGTGAAGTTTGGAGGGGGTTCCTTGATGGTATGGGGCTGTATGAGTTGGAATGGAGTGGGGATACTTGCAGAGGTTGAGGGGAGGATGGATGCTGAGCAGTATGTTTCTATTCTGGAGGGGAATCTGCTTCCCAGCATGGAGTATTCTGGTATTCCCAGGGAGAACATTATCTTTCAACAAGATAATGACCCCAAGCACTCCTCCAAAAGGGTCCAGAACTGGCTTGACTCTCAAGATATCAAGGTACTAGACTGGCCAGCACAGTCTCCAGACCTTAATCCCATTGAACATCTATGGGAAATCCTGAAAAAGAAGCTCAATAGCTATAAAGCACCAGCAAAGGGGGTTTGGGAGCTTTGGGAGAGGATTGAAGTGGAGTGGAACAAGATAGAGGTGGAGCAGTGTCAGGGACTAATAGAAAGCATGCCTAGGAGACTAGAAGCAGTGATAAAGGCAAAGGGAGGACACACTAAATACTAAAACTATAATTTAGAATCACTGCTCAAAAAAGTGTCCCAATGAGCTGTCATTTTGAAATGATCATATCTTGTCACCATGGAAACCAAATCATATGACAAAAACAGTTTTGGAATGCCAAGACCAAGTACTTTCAGACACTCTGCAGGCCCATGAACTGATTCTCAGTAGTCCAGTCACAAATAAGAGATCTTTGCAAAATGACCCAACATTGGGACACTTTTTTGAGCCACTGTAAGCCCACATGTGCACTTACAGTGCTTGTACCTACTAAGAACAATAATAACAGATGCATTACCAGATGAGAACAGATCAAAATAAAGATGAAGAAGACTCAGAATAATATTCTTCCATCCCTAGACAACCTTTAGACACTATCTCAACTCTCCTTTGGACTTCTAGGGCACATTTTTCAGTCTTTTTCCCTACTCTTTGACTCTCTACCAGGCATCTCAAGTCCCCTTGGGTTGAGCTGAGACCCACTTCCAACAGGAGACCTACTAGGCATCTCCTCTGCCACTCTTTAATAATCTTTTCACCACCCACTTTGGATGGACAGCTGGTTGGATTTCATAGCCGACCTCCAGACAACCTTCAGACCATGTGACCCAGTTGCTGATGCAGAACACCAGCTTGACCACCTACATATGAAGGAGACCCACAGAGTCAATTGCTACATGGTTGACTTCAATAGACTAGCATCACAAGTCCAAGGTTATGGAGATGGTGCTCTCTGCCACCTCTTTTATACCAGACTTCCAGATTGTATCAAAGATGAAATTAGTAGGGTTGGAAAACCCACTACCTTGTATGGACTATGTGCATTAGCCTGGGAGATTGATGTGCATTACTGGGAATGAAAGGATGAGGTCTCACATCAGACTAAGTCCTCCAGCAATAACTCTGGCAGTAACTCCAGAAACAAACCCAGCTCCAACAAAGGAGATAAGCAGAAGTCCACTAGTGCCAATACTCAGTCTGGTAGTACCAACCAAACTCTGCCTGCCTTGAATCCAAAACCCCTGGACAGTCAGAATTCTGGATTGCCATCTGGACTATCTAATAAGCTCAGCAAGGATGGAAAGTTGACCCCTGCTGAGCAAAAGAGACATTTCGAGCAGAACCTTGGTATGTTCTGCAGTAACTCCAGACACAAGGCAAAAGAATGCCCTAGGTCCACCTCCCGCATAGCCAAAGCCCATGCAGCTATGGCCACTGAGTCAGAAACCAAACTGACTGCCTCTGCTGAGGCAAAAAAATAGGGTGCAACTCTCAGAACTCCACACAGCCTGGGAGTTGCATTGATACTGACTGTGCACCTCTGGAGGCATGCCTCAGTGCATCCACTCTTTCCAGTAATAATTCTATAAAGCCTTCCATGACCCTTGACTCATACAATATCCTGGACATTTCAGTGTTAATAGACTCAGGGTCAACCCACTGTTTTGTAGATTCCATTTTTGCCAATAACCATGGTCTTTCCACTTATCCCATTTTGCCCCTCATCCTCTGCCTGTTCAATGGTGTGACAACAACATTGGTTAATAAAGCCTCAAATCTCTCCATCTGATTCCCTTCTGGAGATGTCACTGATATGACCTTCTATGCACATAGTTCAGTCAACCATAGTCCTGAAAATGGGATACCCAACATGTATATTTTGGCCTAAAAGCAGGACTTGCCAGTGTTGGCTGACCAACCCTGAGATGGGTTCAGCCAATGCAGCTAATGGCCCACCCCCCTGAAGGTGGGATAGGCTGACCTAGGTGGGGGATGGCCCACCCCCCTGAAAGTGGGGCAGGCTGACCTGGCTGGGGGATGGCCCACACCCCTGGAAGTGGGGTAGGCTGACCTAGGTGAGAGATGGCCCACCCCCCTAAAAGTGGGGTAGGCTGACCTAGGTGAGGGATGGCCCACCCCCCTGACATTGGGGTAGGTGGGATGACCCCCCCCTGAAAGTGGGATAGGCTGACCTAGGTGAGGGATGGCCCACCCCCCTGAGATTGGGGTAGGTGGGATGACCCCCCCCCCCTGAAAGTGGGATAGGCTGACCTAGGTGAGGGATGGCCCACCCCCCTGAAAGTGGGGTAGGCTGACCTAGGTGAGGGATGGACCACCCCCCAGAAAGTGGGGTAGGCCAACCTGGCTGGGGGATGGACCACCCCTGAAAGTGGGATAGGCTTGCATAGGTGGGGGATGGCCCACCCCCCCTGAAAGTGGGGCAGGCTGACCTGGCTGGGGGATGGCCCACACCCCTGGAAGTGGGGTAGGCTGACCTAGGTGAGAGATGGCCCACCCCCCTAAAAGTGGGGTAGGCTGACCTAGGTGAGGGATGGCCCACCCCCCTGACATTGGGGTAGGTGGGATGACCCCCCCCTGAAAGTGGGATAGGCTGACCTAGGTGAGGGATGGCCCACCCCCCTGAGATTGGGGTAGGTGGGATGACCCCCCCCCCCTGAAAGTGGGATAGGCTGACCTAGGTGAGGGATGGCCCACCCCCCTGAAAGTGGGGTAGGCTGACCTAGGTGAGGGATGGACCACCCCCCAGAAAGTGGGGTAGGCCAACCTGGCTGGGGGATGGACCACCCCTGAAAGTGGGATAGGCTTGCATAGGTGGGGGATGGCCCACCCCCCCTGAAAGTGGGGTAGGCCAACCTACAGTGAGCAACAAAAATGTTGCAATGTTTGCAACATTTTAATTGAAGGCTGTATAACACCTGATAGAGTGTGGCTGTGCAAATTGTCTGGTGGGCACTTTTATAGCCCTTGGTCTGGGCTTTCTATCAAGCCATATTAGAAACAAATTCATGGTCTTCAAACCACTTCTTGGCCTTCCTACTGGTATGCTTGGGGTCATTATCCTGCTGGAAGATGACATCCTCAGGCAATTTGCCATAATACTGCAGAGTCCCTTGGAGTTCATCTTCCAGAATCTGTGTGTAAAGGCCAGCATCCATCTTACCATCAATCTTGCAAGCCAAGCCAACACCCTCCCAGGTCATGCACCCCCACATCATCAAGGAACCTCCACCAAACTTGACTGTCCCCTCTACTAGCCTATCACTGAGGCCCTCTCCTGGCTTTTTCCACAGCCATTTCCTCCCATCTGACCCTAGCCTATTGATTTTGGTCTTATCTGACCAGATAACCCTCTTCCAGTCCTCCACTGTCCAATATTGGTGGCTCAGAGAAAAGTCTAGCCTGTTTTGCCTATGTCACTTGGACAGTAGGGGTCATTTCTGCTTCACCACAGCCTTCATACCAGCTTTTTGCAGGTGATGACACACTGTTTGGGAGGAGATGGGTTTGCTCTTCATCTCCTGAAGTGATTTGGCCACCTCCACAGCATTTTCAACCTTCCCAGAACTGATTAGACACATGGCATGTCAGGTATCAGTGGGGGTAATGATGGAAGGACAACCAGGAGAGGGTTTTTCAATGGTGAGACAATGCTGGGAGTGTATTCTACTAATGGTGCTATAATGGACAACAGTAGTACTAGAGATATCTCTGAGAGATTGGCCCTGATGCAGCAGGGAGAGGATGGTATTGGTTGCAGCAGAGGAAACAGCCTTGGGCATGGTGGTTGGTTGAAAGTTCAATGTTTGGCATTGTTTGTGGGTGGTTGAACCATTTATGCAGTCATGTGACACATTATATAAGCAGTACCACCATTAAAACAATGCCCATCATATGGATATCATCTCTCAGGATGTCAGCAACAAACACATTGCAATGCACATGCTGCAGTAATTGGCTCATACAATGGGAACCCATGCACCTCATGGTTTCTAAAATGGCTTGATAGAAAGCCCAGACCAAGGGCTATAAAGGTGCCCACCAGAAGATTTGCACTGCCACACTCTATCAGGTGTTATACAGCCTTCAATTAAAATGTTGCAA
This sequence comes from Pisolithus sp. B1, assembly GCA_024663435.1. NCBI lineage: Eukaryota > Fungi > Basidiomycota > Agaricomycetes > Boletales > Pisolithaceae > Pisolithus > Pisolithus sp. B1. The sequence goes on from JANFAA010000066.1 coordinate 68,241, forward strand.
ACATTGCAACATTTTTGTTGCTCACTGTATCTCCAAAATCCAAGGGCTGGGCTTGTACAAGGGGGCAGTGCATGAGCTGAACCTGACACCCTCTCCTGAACCTCTGTTGTGACTGTTGGCCACCCTTTGGCCATCATTGTTCTCCATCAGACCTCATTGGCCTGTCTTCAGTCAACACCAGTCTACCTTTGGACATGTCCCCTGGCCTCTGTGAGCATCAGAGACCATCAGAGTAGGCCCAAACTTAACAAGTGGCTGGTGATGCCATTTGGACTTACCAACACCCCAGCAGTGTTCCAATGCTTTGTCAACTCCATCTTTGTGGACTTACTCAATGTATGTGTTGTTGTCTACCTAGACAACATCTTGATCTACTCCGAAAATTTAGAAAATCATAAAAAACATGTTCATGAGGTACTCCACAGACTCCAGAAACACAGCTTGTATGCCAAACCAGAGAAATGCGAGTTCCACTCCAAATCCATAGAATATCTTGGATTTTTCTTATCTCCTGAGGGATTGACAATGTCCAAAGACAAGGTGAAGGCCATTTGTGACTGGCCTGAACCCCACAAAGTGAAGGACATTCAGTCCTTCCTTGGCTTTGCCAATTCCTATCACTGTTTCATCTTTAATTACTCAGACATCATGGTCCCATTGACACATCTTACATGGAAGGGGGCACCTTGGAACTTTTCTGAGGATTGTCACCAGTCCTTCAATTGCCTCAAGGAAGCCTTCTCTACTGCTCCAATACTAACTCACTTCCAACCCGGACTCCCAATTACAGTCAAAACAGATGCTTCAGACTATGCCATCACTGGCATCCTGTCCATTACTTGCCTGGACAGTGAGATATGTCCAGTGGCATTCTATTCCCAGACTTTGACCACTCTGGAGTTGAACTATGACATGCATGACAAGGAGCTCTTGGCAATTCACAAAGTCTTCCAGACCTGGTGCCATTACCTCAAGCATCTCAAGTACTTCTCCACCTCGAAGGTGCTCACTAGGTGCCAAGCATGTTGGTCTGAGTACCTCTTGCAATTCAATATGATAATCTGTTTCCACCCCAGAAAGCTCAGAGCAAAACCCAACACCTTAACTAGACAATGGGATGTCTACCCCAAAGAGGGGGATAGGGACTATGCTCAAGCTAACCCTCAGAACCTCTGACCAGTGTTCACCACAGAGCAACTATCAAACTCACTATGGGCAACCTATCTCGAAAGCCTGGTACTACATGCCAGCATCATCATGGATGTTGAACAGCTCTACACCGATATAAAGTCCACCCTATTGTCCGATCCACTGAGCCAACTCCACATCTCCAACCCATCTAGCCCCCATTGGTGGGTAGATGAGACCAGACTCCTATGCCTGGATGTTCACATATACATCCTGGACACTGACAACCTCCAACTCCATGTACTCTGGTACAAGCATGACCACCCTCTGGCTGGTCACTTCAGACAAAATTGAACACTCAAGCATGTCTGTCATGAGTATACTTGGCCAAGCATTCGGACCTTCATCAAAGACTATGTCAAATCCTGCACTGCCTGTGCACATGCTAAAACTCCAAGGCATAAACCGTATGGAATGTTGAAACAACTACCCATACCAGAGAGACCCTGGAACTCCATTTCTATGGATTTCGTCGAACAACTACAGAACTCCAGTACTCATACAGCCATACTGGTCATTGTAGACCACCTCTTGAAACAAGCAATATTCATTCCCACCAAAGACACTATCACATCTCTGCAACTCACTCAACTGTTCCTACTCCATGTCTTTTCCAAGCACAGAGTTCCCTCACATGTAACCTCTGACTGAGGAATGGAGTTTGTCTCCCACTTCTTCTGGTTGCTAGGTAAAGCACTCAATATGAGACTCCATTTCACCTCTGGATATCACCCTGAAGGCAACAGTCAAACTGAATGGAGGAACCAAACCTTGCAGCAGTACCTATGGGTTTACTGTAACTACCAACAGGACAATTGGTCCAAGTTGCTGCCACTCATGGAGTTTGCTTACAACAACACTCCAAGTGCCACAACCAGAGTTTCTCCATTCTTCACCAATAAGGGCTACCACCCAAGTATTACCATACAGTGAGCAACAAAAACATTGCAATGTTTGCAACATTTTGATTGTTTGAGGTATAAGTTGGGATTGGATGTGGCTGTGCAGATGTGATAGGGGAAGGATTTGTAGCCCTTGCTCTTGGCTTTCCATTGGTGGTCTTTTCAATGTCAAGGGTGTAGTGGCTGTGATTATATGAGCCAATTACTGAGGCCTATGCATTGCAACATTTTTGTTGCTGACACCATAGTGGATGAAATTGATGGTGTGAAGGATATATTTGGAGCAGAAATGCCAGCTGGTGCTTACATAATATATCACATGATTAATTAAATGGTTTGTCAGTGAACAAACAAAGCCAAACATTGAATTTGAGTGATGTACCCTCTGTCCTGTACCACAACCCAAGAAATCTCTTTTCTTGCTATTCTCTCAGGAAATCTCAGCAACTTCTGGTGTTTGTGGCATTACCATGAGTAGGGTGTGTTCCCAGCACCACAAGTCCCTTAAAAGGTTGCTAAAATTCATCCCAGCACTGTTTCCCCTGCCAATGCCTGCAGGATCCTGGCACTCATCAGCATTGGGAAAGGTGAAAATGGCAAGTAATTCAGTCTGACACTTCAGGGCATGAAGAATGAACTAATCCCCTCCCAATATGTGCATTTTCACAAAAGAAAATTGAGTATCAAGGTTGGTGGAAGTCAAACCCTTCTTTACTTTCCAAGGGCTCTGGGTGGAATGACCTACTGGGCTGCCAGGGTAGAATTTTTTTCCCCTTCCACCTCTCCCTAGGTGTCCCCATTGGTCACCTATGACCCAATAATGCTTTCCCAGTGATCCACAGTTCAGCACAGGGCATAGTCTGGCTGATCCTCCTTGGCACCTGGTGTGCAGAGGAGGGCATTGCCTCACCTCAACTTTGATACCCAATTTTCTTTTGTGAAAATGCACATATTGGGAGGGGATTAGTTCATTCTTCATGCCCTGAAGTGTCAGACTGAATTACTTGCCATTTTCACCTTTCCCAATGCTGATGAGTGCCAGGATCCTGCAGGCATTGGCAGGGGAAACAGTGCTGGGATGAATTTTAGCAACCTTTTAAGGGACTTGTGGTGCTGGGAACACACCCTACTCATGGTAATGCCACAAACACCAGAAGTTGCTGAGATTTCCTGAGAGAATAGCAAGAAAAGAGATTTCTTGGGTTGTGGTACAGGACAGAGGGTACATCACTCAAATTCAATGTTTGGCTTTGTTTGTTCACTGACAAACCATTTAATTAATCATGTGATATATTATGTAAGCACCAGCTGGCATTTCTGCTCCAAATATATCCTTCACACCATCAATTTCATCCACTATGGTGTCAGCAACAAAAATGTTGCAATGCATAGGCCTCAGTAGTTGGCTCATATAATCACAGCCACTACACCCTTGACATTGAAAAGACCACCAATGGAAAGCCAAGAGCAAGGGCTACAAATCCTTCCCCTATCACATCTGCACAGCCACATCCAATCCCAACTTATACCTCAAACAATCAAAATGTTGCAAACATTGCAACATTTTTGTTGCTCACTGTACATCCAGAAAGAGACTTGACATCTTCTCAGGCTAGAGACTATGCAGTAGACTTAGACTCACTGCATGCATTCTTATGAGAAGAATTGAAAGAAGCTCAAAAAAGATACCAAGGTCCAGCAGATGCTAAAAGATCTCCACCTCCAGACTTCCAGATCAGAGATTTCATATATGTCAAAGTGAAATACTTTAGGTCCACTTGACCTTCAAAGAAACTCTCCAAAAAGAATCTAGGCCCATACCCTATCATTGCACACATTGGATTGTTGTCATTCACTATCCAGCTACCTGATTCTATGAAGTCCATCCACCCCATTTTTCACATCTCTCAACTGGAACTGGCAACTGCAAATATCATCCCCAATCACATCCAACCTCCACCACCACCTGTTGAAGTCAATGGAGAAATGGAGTTTGAAATAGAAAGAATATTGGAGTCCAAACTGGACTGCCATAGGTGATGTCCATTGCAGTATCTGGTCAAGTGGGCTGGCTATGAAGGCACAGATGAGGAAACATCCTGGTTGGTAGCTACTGAGTTAAGCAATGCCCCTGACCTGGTCTCAGATTTCCACAAAGCCTATCTGGACAAACCTGGACCACTTCAGTCAACCCCCTATGGGGACCTATTAGGTTCATATATTCTTATAGATGTTATGACCTAATAGGTATCAACTGCTTGGGAATCCCTGAACTCTGGGGATTTGCCATATCATGTCTGGAGAATCTCCAGGCCTGCCATTCAATAGGTGTTGGAGAGAGTTGGAGAAATACATTTCTCCACAATAAATATATTTTTGGTGTCAATATAATGGGGTGGCTGGGGTCCAGATAAAAATTTCCTCAACATATAACCAGCATCTTCTGGGTTTTTCCCAAGCTAAATAGACCCCCTTGCTGAGCAAAACCTGGGCATTCCCCATATCAAATTGACCTGGCCAGGGTGGTACCTGGGTCTTCTCCAGGGTAAATTGACCCACTCCCCAGTCCTACTATGGGTATTCCCCATGTCAAATTGACCCTCCCTAGGTGGCAGCTGGGTCTTCTCCAGACTAAATTGACCACTTCCCAGTCCAGTCCTGGGCATTCCTCATGTGAAATTGACCTGGCCCAGGGGCCAGCTGGGTCTTCTCCAGGCTAAATTGACCCACTTGTCAGTCAAACCCTGGCCATTCCCCATACCAAATTGACCTCCCCCATGTGGCAGCTGGGTCTTCTCCAGGCTAAATTGACCCACTTGTCAGTCCAACCCTGGCCATTCCCCATGCCAAATTGACCTCCCCCAGGTGGCAGCTGGGTATTCTCCAGGCTAAATTGACCCACTTCTCAGTCCAACCCAGGGCATTCTCCAGCTCATTTGGCCTACCCAGGGTGGCAACTGGGATTCCTCCAGGGTAAATTGACCACTTTTCAAGGACAACCCTGGAAATTCCCAAGTGAATTTGACCCATCTCTGGTAACAACCTGGTTTTCCCCAGGCTAAACATGGGCATTCCCAAGCTAAATTGACCTACCCTTGGTGATAACTGGTTTTACTCCATGTACAATTGATCCCTGTTGGCAACTGGCCTATCTACAGGCTATATTGGACCCAACTGGGATTTCTCCAAGCTGAATAGACCCTATTTCCAGAAAAGCAGTATAGGATGGAATGACATCATATAGTATGTAGACCTCTAGCCCTGTGGTGATTGGAGATTTGCCAAGGGGGGAGATTCTCCATCCTCCCATGGAGAAACTCCATGCCCCCACAAAAGGGAATGGAGTGATGGCAGGTATTGGTGGATGCATGCTGACCATGTGCACCTTGGTGAGGAGAATGGAATGACCAAAAATGGATATTCTCCATGTCAGGTTGGAGATTCTCCATGGTACAATCCAGTTTCCAAACATGCATGCACCAATTATGGATGATCCAGTAGCACTTCTGAGCCAGTGAACAATGCATCAGTAGGGGCCAATATCATACATTCTCTGCCCCTCCCTCCACCCCCCATGGGTGGTACACCAATGCTTACTAGATCAAGGATTACATGAGAACAAGTGTGGTGCACACCAAATGCATGAGGATCTCCATGTCAGGTTGGAAATTCTCCTGGGGGGTTGGAGACTTCCCAGGAGGGCATGGAGATTCTCAGTAGGATCCAACATCCAAGGATGCATCCACAAATTATGGATGATCCAGTAGCACTTCTCAGCCAGTGCTAGAGAATGGTGAACAATGCAACAGTAGGGGACAATATCATACATACTCTGTTTCTCCCACCACCCCCCATGGGTGGTACACCAAAGGTTTACTAGATCAAGGATTGCTTGAGAACAAGTGTGGTGCACACCAAGTGCATGAGGATCTCCATGTCAGGTAGGAGATTCCCTGGGGGGATCTTGGTCAGGAGAAAGGAGGGACCAAGAAAGAGAATGGCCACCTGCTGGTCAATTGGGGGGACCATGTAAGGCTGATAAATGCAAATTCCTTGGTCTATGAAAGGGATTTGTCCCATTGCTTCCAGCCTAAAATGCTACTCGCTATCATTGGTCACATGTCAGGGAACTTGAATGGCATCCAGCTTAGTGTCTACTTCCAGCCATGGAGACCTCCAGAATCATCTTCATCATTTGTGTCCAGAGGAAACACCTTCACCTGGGTCACAAAAGGGATAAGAGGATGCTTCCATGGAAGTATACACAATGCAGCACAGGCAGTTCACTGGGTATGTCTCATTCAAGCAATGCCTGTCTGTCTGCATTTCCATGCCCTTCAACATCTACTGCTATCATTCCACTTCCACTTCCACAGTGTACTCAGATGTCTGCAATGACCTCATCACTTCCATCACACTGAATTCTAGCCAAGGCAGGCAAATGCAGTTGTCATTGGTCATATCCATTGTAGATTCTCCAATCCAAGCAATGCTGTTCTGTCTACAATGCTGTGGCCTCCCACATCTACTTCTATTGTGTGCTTGGATGCTGACAATGACCTCATCACTCCCTTCATGCTGAATTCTAGCTCAGGCTGGCTAGATGGAGGTATCATTAGTCATTTCCAGTGGAGATTCTCCAAGGGAGGTCAGAGATTCTCCAAGGGGGGTTGGAGATTCTCCATGGGAGGTCAGAGATTCTCCAAGGGGGGTTGGGGATTCTCCAAGGGGAGTTGGAGATTCTCCATGTCATGTTGGGGATTCTACAGGGGGGGTTGGAGATTCCCCAAGGGATGTTGGAGATTCCCCAGGGGGGCATGGGGATTCTCCATGTCAAGTTGGAGATTGCCCAAGGGGAGTTGGACCTTCCCCAAGGGGGATTGGAGATTCCCCAGGCTGGTGTGGAGATTCTCTGTCTCAAGTTGGAGATTCCCAAAGCAGGCATGGGGATTCTCCATGTCAGGCTGGGAGTATTCCTCCATCTACCTACAGATAATAATTTTGCACAAACGTTAGAATGACCTTCAAAGTATAGATATTTGGCATATGTATAGACACTTCAGTACCTATGTCTTTTAATTGGTAACTTTATGGGTGAAGAAGGTAAATAGCCATTTTCAATGTCCTCCAGCCATCCCTCATCATCAGTAATTTCTTCTTCATCTGATTGTCCCATATTAAACTCCCCTTCAAGTAACATCTCCTCCATGCCAAGCAACAGTCATCATCACTTTCTAATAATGCACCCACTGCATCAGACTCATAGTCTTCAGATAAATCATCTGTTGGCTGCTCTGCACCTCCCATTACACTAGGGTCATGACTTGCTGCAGTCATACAATTAGCAACATCCTCCCCTGTGGGTCCCCAATTTCTAGATGGCACCCATGCATGTGGAATATGTTCAACATTGGCCTCCCAATCCACATATACTGCCAGAAGGGTATGCCTGCACAATTGCAGATGATACTTGTTATTTTCAGCTATAAATTGTGTGAGATGGTAACATGAAATTGACACCTGCACTGACCTGTATCTTCCAAGGCTTTTTGGAGGCTCTGCCATTCCTTAGAAAACCATTCCTGCAGGACAGACCACTCTCTGGACAATCTCCTTTCTTCTTCATTACACTGATCAATTTCCAACATTAACCTGATGCCCTTATGCACAGTTCCATCAGCAAGCCAGCATGGAGGTTCAGAAGAACCCTCAGAGGTCCTGGTTCAGCATCCTGCCAAATATCACTGTCAACATCCAGTTGAAAAATGCCCTTAGTAGGTATTGGGAGAGGAGGAACAGCACCAGGTGGTGCTTTCTGAAGTCATATCATTCCTAATAGCTCATCACAGAGATTGTTGTAAGTGGTGATCAGGTGTGATATTGCAGGCTCTCTTTGTTTTATGGATGACTGTACATGTGACTGTAGGCAATTGTCTACAACACATATTATTTTAAATCAGAAAGACCATCCTTTGCTTACCATTGGCAGAATTCCTGGATGAACCTTCCAGGTGCTCCAATTCAAACTTGTGCTGCCAAAGGTGTTCCCTAATTCGAATCTTCAATGCCTGTGCATTGGTTTGTGCTTGGAGCCACTTGTTGTTCCTCAGGAGATAGAGGTCAGTTTGTGCTGAGACTCCTAGTGCACTTTTTTTTTGCTGGAGAGCCTTAGTTGCTTTTGACAGCAAACTTTTTGCTGCAGTATGCTGTAAATCAAAGTCCAAGATATCATTGACCTGATCATTGATGAGTTCCATTTCCAGCTGGTCCACACAGCTCTGGTAGTCCTGAACAGATTTCTCCAGGGAAAGTATATGTGCCAATAATTTAGCACCCTTGGTTTTTGACTGCCCTATGTGGTATGGTCAGCAATGTGATGACAAACATGAAAGATATGGCTGATGGGGTAAGGGTTGAGTCTGTGAGTGTACCTGTGCAGCCCACTCCTCTTGAAGGGTCTGCATCTCAATGTGCAATGCATGGAAGGACTCCAAAGCCAACATTTTCTTGCTTTTGCAGAGGGTCCATTTCTTGTTCAACCACTGGCCAAGAGCAGCAAAGGCTTTCCTGTCAAAGTGACGTATCTGGTTATCAAGAACAAATAGCCTCTGGTGATACTAAGTAGGAATCAGCACTGGATCGTATTACAAGAAGATCAGTGCTTACTCCAGATACTTGGAGAATGGGGATGAGCATTTTCAGAGAACTCCATAACCACTCACACCCCTCACCATCTGACAGGCCAAAGCCTACACATTTCCGTGGGTGATATACTATCTGGCATGGCCACTGATGACCATAAGCATGGAAAACAGAGATGCCAAACTTCAACCTGGAGAGTATCTCTTCATCAAGCAGTTTCCACTTGTGGCAACTGTGTTCTAGTTGACAGCCAATGTCATATAAGAGACCAACAGTTGTGGTTGTAGGCAGATGTGCAAAGAGATATTTCAACAGCACCAGGGCATAGTGTTGCTTTTCTCCTGCTGATGTCATATTAACTAGCCAGAGAACATGATCATGGTGACTGTCAAGTTCGGTCCTACTCCGACAATCTCTGACGCTCACAGAGGCTGGGGGACGTGTCCAGAGGTTGGCCGACGTTGGCTGACGACTGGCCGATGCGTACCGATGAGGAGTGACGATGGCCGATGGTCGCAACAGAAGTTCGGGAGGGGGCATCGGGTTCAGCTCGTGCGCTGCCTCCTTGTACAAGCCCAGCCCTCAGATTGCAGAGATAGAAAAGAGCTGGTAATAAGCCGACAACGGAGGAGGAGGCTGGTCGAAGACCGCAGAGGAGGGAACTAAGTTGATATTTGTACTGAAGAGACACCGCTGAATGCGGCAGGCTTATATACAGTAGGCACGCCATCAAGGCGGTTCAGTATCGGAATGACGGAACTAACATACGGAGTACAGTAAAATTTCAAGGGGCAGAAATGTCAAAAAACTTCAGTCGGAGTACAAGTGCAGACAGCGGGGGTGAGGGACAGGATAAGGAGAAAGTATCTAAAAGGAATAGTACAGAACGGAGTAGCTTCGGAGCACTCACCGACAGCCAATCAGGTGATAGGCCAAAAGCCTAAAGAAGAAGCAGCCCTGTGCCATCCCATGTGGTGTGGCAGCTGTGCTGTACCTGGACCAGAACGTCGACCCAAAAGGGAGGTGACCCCTAAGTCAAGGGAGGACGTCACCTGACAGAGAGACATTAGTCACGTGGTAGTGCTGACAGAGTCCAACAGGGTCTGACAGAGAACGGGGCGGGAATGCACTGTATGAGTGCTAGAGCGAGCAGACAGGGGCGGAGCAGAGCGGACAAGGGCCAGATGGCCGGTGGTGGCGTGGGTCGGGTTAGAACAGGAGCATGGTCATGACAGTGACAAAGCAAAGCCATAAGTCCTGTGCCTGCAAAAAAGTTGGTGCTTGCTTTCTTCTGTTTTTCATCTGCTGCATGGAAGGAATCTCCACATCCATCTAACACAGATATAGGTACCCTCATCCCATCCACAGAGCTGTCTCCTTGCAGATGACATACAGAATTCTGGTGACTGGATAGAAGGGATCACTGTTTCTCAATGAACATTTCCATAGACTTCACCTCTGATTCAGGGATGAATACAGTGTTGGTAGGATTGGGAGGATCATGGGTGGCAGAGTTCCAAGGATTCTTTGTTCACTTCTGGGTGAAACATGCATCCAAGCAAACAATGCAGTCAAGACTGCAATCATTGAAGGTAAGCATCAATCAGCAATGAGTTTGCCAATGCTTACTCTTCATGGTCAGTTTTAGCCCTCTGTGGCCCACCTCCACCAAAACATAGTGGACAATGGGCACATAAGTAATCACTTGGCTGAAGCCTGGCTTCTTGTTGCTCAGAGGCTTGGGGGGAGTGAATTAGGCCAGTGATATGGTCCTCTGTATATATTGTTAACACTGTATACCAGTGATATGCATTGCTGAAGCATCACCAGAGGTTATCCTGATTGTATGGTAAGCACCTCTTACACTGGTAAGGATGGATACATAGTTGTTTATAAATCACTAGTGGAAAATATGGAAGGAGGATGTACTGTACAGGAACATACATGTGGTGACAAATAATCTAGTGATAAAAGTTTCATGAATGCAACATACCTTTGACTGCAGCTGGTACCCTTGAGCATCAAGAAAACTTTCAAGTGCTTCACTCCAAGCAGTCATGTTGGGTGTCAAATGTACAAACAGTGTCCTCATAAACTCCAATACACAAAGGTCAACTGCAAGAGTGGGAGCAACAGGAGAACATGCAAACAGACCACATTCCATGAGGCATATAGGAGCTGGAGTGCAAGCACAGTAGCTTATCTCAATGTCCTCCAAACCTAGTATGGATTAACATCAAATGCATGAGCACAATGGTAGGGTCACATACAATCAAAGAAGAGACAGCAAATGGTAAGTGGATGTACTACACAAGTGAGACATTGACTTTGATGGTCAACTGTGGAGTCTACCACTACCCGAAGGCTTTCTGATACCTGGAGGTACTGCAGATAGGGATTGAGAAGTGCAGGGATGATATCCTGTGACCACCACTGCCATTGGATTTCTCGCTTCTGCAAAGCACTTCTACCTGAAGGGGGCCCAGCCTCATCATTGAACTGAAACTCATTCACATGATCAAAATGACAGGCTTGTGGGTGGGTGGGTGGTGATGATAATGTGGTGTAGCTTTTGGATCTTGAGCAAGATGCTGGCAACCTGGAAGGGTGAAGACAGGTGGAGGTGCAGGGAGGTAGAGTCCTTTCATGCAATGTGGGTGCCAGTGTTGAGCTAATGGAGGTGGAACAAACAATGGCTGATGGCCCTAGCCATATGTGGGTATGTGCAATATCTTTTGAAGAGCTGAGACATACTGGAAGATCAGGTTCTGCCTGAACACCTGATGATGATGTCACACTTAAGGACATGTTAGGCAGCCAACTGGTTGTAGCAGAAGCTGAATCGTTAAGGCCCTTCATGGAGGATAAGCCAATCTGGAATATGTTTCACAGATCAAGTTTACATACCACAGCACTAGGAATACAAAGTGATACCTGATTATGTGATGACAATGAGGGAGCATTCACAACTACATCAGGTAGCTGATTTGTTGAAGCCAATGTGACAGAGGGATCCTGCAGTGAAGACAAGTAAGCCAGTTTGAAAAAAATAATAATAATACAGATAAAATTGAACATACCAGAGGGCAAGGGATGCAAACTGATGTGTGATCATCAGATGAGATCAAGGAGGGGTTTTCAGTGGCACTGGGCAGCCGAACAGCTGGATGTAGGACAGAAGAACTCTGTAGGGAGATAGGTTGCTATGAATGTGAGGAAGCCCCTGACAAGAAAAACTCACAATATTAGAATTATCTGATGCATGGTGCATGGAGGGGTGAGCATCATGATGCCTCTGAAGCTTTGGGCACTGAACTGCCATTCAGTAGCTGAGGACTGGGACATGAAGTCAACAGTGTATTTATGCTGGACTCGAAGTCACTGCAAAAGATCTGAGACATGAAGTCACCAGACTACAAGTGAGTGCAACAGAGGCAATGACTACACACCTGTAATGAGAATTTGACATCAGGATAACTAACAGCACACAGACAAGGATGCAATAAGCAGCAATGACAGTCAAGGGAGGTGTTGGGTCATCAGAGGCAAATGAGTACCTGCTATCAAAGAAGGGTGAGAATACCTGCAGAGTCCCAAATCATTAAGGTTCATCAACCAAAAACATATTTATCAATTATGTTTGTGCTATTAGAACATGGCAATAGCACTAGACAAAACTGCATGAAGCAAAACAAATTTAGACAAATTGAAATATGTGGGGGAGGGAGGGTTGCCATCCAAGAAAATCAAATGCTGTTTGGACATAAAAATGGCATGCCAGAGAAAAAGCCTTGTACACCTCTGTATCATCTCGACCTTTCAACTCAACAGGGGACTGCAAACATGCAGGAGCTCCAGGCCACACAGACAATAACTGGCAAAACTTGCTGATATATGGCAGTGAGGTCAGCACATCAGTAGCACACAGGCCTAACTCGTGCAAGTGACATGGTAAAGACTCCAACCACATCACAAGACCACATGTGCCAGGGAAGATGTCATAGAGGAGACTCTGATGGGTTAACCACTCTTCATTGGAGTCAGATGCAGTCCAGCGATTGGGGACAAGGGCCCAATCGAGTGCATAAAGTTCATAGTGGAAGTTAAGTTCATACAGTTCCCAAAGAAGGGACCACATGAACTGGAGGGGGGGATCTGAAAGGGATGCAGTTGGAATCTGTATAGCACATGAGTACAAAGAGATGGAGTGAAAACCAAGGTAACACTCCCCTGCATACCTTGCCATGTAATTTCCTGTGGTGCCCCTGCCAAACCTTGGGCTGAGTTAATGATAGCTTCCCCCAAAATATCTTGCATGACCAATTTTGTCAACACAGTTCTTGTCAAGGGGAGGAGGTCAATATCAATAGTGTTGAGGAAATCCCTCCACATCTGAGGGGATGGGAACTTTGATGGTGGGCAAATATCAACCTGATTAATCCAAAGCGGATGAGCAGACAGCCAGTTAAGGAGATAAGTCTTCTTTCTCTCCAGTGTAGACACATTGACAAAGAGGGCCGGCTTCAGGAAGCAATAGCCTGGGTCCACAACACCAGACTTGATTCTCTGTGAGTTTGTATCAACTTCCTGCCAGGCTGTTGCAAATAGGCTGTGGGGTTTTGGAATATCTGGAAGGTTGGGTTCCTCCCATCTCAACTGCCCACTAGCTGACAACGATACTACAGAACAGTCAAAAACAGGGAATTAGAAATGTGATAACTATGTACCTCAAGAGGGGCCCATGGAGGCTTTTTCCCTTGCTGACCTGGTCTGCTTTCTGCTGGGCTGCTTTCCACTACTGGAAGATGGGTGCGATGAGGAAGGATATGTGACAGGTAGGGGCTCAGGGGTGTCAGCAAGGGTACCCTTGTAACCACTGTGCATATGGTAGTGATGGAGGACATTGCTCGGCCCACACCAAATGGAAGGAAAGGGCTTTGCCACACCATTTTCCATGTATGTAGCCCTGGAAATCTCATCAGGGTATGTAAGTCCAACTGAATGCACTACATTCATAGTCAGAGAAATGTATGCTTCACTACAAACGAGCCAAATGGGTACCCCTGCAAAGTACAGGGCCTCACATACTTCTGTACTCTTAGTAAAACAACCCATCCAGTTCCCATTGACACTCAGAGGATGCGATGGAGGAGTCCTAAGAAGTGGGTGGACAAATTCAATGTAGTCAAGCAGCACATGGATATCGAGTAGCTTGCACTGAAGCTGTGCAATGAAAATGATGAGGTCTTGGAAAAGGAGAGGGTGGTGTTGAAGGCACCTAACTTCATACTTGGCCAAATGCATCAGGATGCGCAGCACATCCTGACCAACAGGTCAGCCTTGCAGAGTGTGGTGGCAGCTGCGCAAAGTCTGAAGCACCTCTTCAAAGGCTGTGACCTTCATGGCATGGAGCATGCCTACTGTGAATCGAGAGCCAGTTGGAATACTGAAGTCATCAAGAGTTGGAGAGTACCATGCAGTACGGAGAGTGGGGACAGAACCCTTCTGAGGGATGCAAACAGAATATTCATACTGCCTCTCATGCATCTGTGGCCATTGAAAGCAATCTACTACCCCAAAGCACCCATCAGCACAGCAGCACATATCCTCCTCCTCAAAGATGAAAGGTTCTGGTACATAGTCTATGTTCAGGGACATTATTACAATGTTCCCTTTGCATGCAACCACTAGTGCATTGAGTGAGGAAATTTTACCTGCAGATGTCTGTTCCCAAAGAAAAAAGGAAAGGAAAGGAAAGGATGTACATTTGCCAGGTCAAAGAAATGGTTTGAAATGAGTTGATTCAAATGCCATAGAAGAAACAGGGAGGGATTCCGAAGGTCGAGGATGCACTGTCTGGGAAAACCATTAGGGAATAAGACAAAAGAGACAAACACACACCAGGATGTGATATGAGGATCGGACGAATGACAGACATAGCAGCTTGGTGAGGTCCTCAAGGTCTTGAGCCACACCAAAAAATGGCAGTCCAGGATCTCAGTGACACAGAGTCAACTGAGTGGAGACAGAAGCAACACAAAGTTAACTTCAAGTCTGTGAGCAGCACGAAGCCAACTCGAAGGCCAATGAAAGGCTGAAGGAGATAATAGCTTGACAATGAGCTTGAACATGTTGAATGTTTTGAGGGGCAATGGAGACAGTGATGAGGTGGGAAGTGATGAGGGGCAATGGCAAAAGCAACAACAACAAGGTGGGAAGTTATGATGATGAGGATGCAGGAAGACTGACTGACTTAGTGTGAGAAATGTGCAGGTGGTGGTGTAGGGAGTGGGTACTCCCTAGTAGGGAATTGGGTGATGGTAAAGAGTGGTTGAGGATTTTATTTTATTTTTCTAAGGGGCTTGATCCCCATTTTGTACTTGGGACTGGGACTAGGTGCGAGGCAAGTGGCTGATTAGTAAGCACAGTTTGGACTTGTTTCAACTTGTATTAGTTACAAAAAACAATCACCACCATTGAGACTGGAGAGCACAGGCTGGTGAGACCAGCCTGTGGCAGTCTTTTCTGTTACTGCCCTTGAGAGTGAGGTCAGGACAGCTCTAGGGGAGTCCTAGAGTGGTGGGATTGAGAAGTATTGTCAGGTTGTCCAGCTAAGTGTTTCAGTTTCTTTTTCTTTTCATTTTCACTACCAATTCTTCTCTTCAGCAGGGTCCCCTATAGGGTCTAACTAGTCTTTAGATCATATTCCTATCATTCTACTAACTTTTCTCTTCATCTGGAGCCCACCACAAGGGGATCCTGATCCTTGGGGAGGAGAACAACTCTACTGACAGTTTGGTGTGACTAGGAGCCAAGCTGAGTATCCATATTTTCAATTCTAGAAGTTAATCTACAGTTTATAAGTTTCAGGAATGAAGTTTAGACAATTTCAAGGCACAGGAGTAACCCTCGAGGTGAGATGAGAGAAGCCAAGTAGTGAGAACAGATTGTCCAGACACAGCTACATCATTTTTCTTCAATTAATTTACTTACTATGCTTTACTATAGGGACTACAAGAGTTATGAGAGTCAGTCAAGGCACGAAAATCCAGTTCAAAGGTCAACCTCAAGCTTCGAAAGCCAGCTCATAGTAGAGCAACTGCAAAGTGCACCTCGGCCCCTTGAAGGAATGCCTCGAAAGGGAGCAGTTGATGCTCCAAGGTTCTCAGGGAGCCCAGATGACTTACTTAGGTATCTCAAGGATGTTCGAGCATGCTGCATGCAAGCCAGCTGCTTTGAAGATTGTGGTTGGGCTCAATGGGCTATCTGGTACCTTGGAACTGACAAGTTTCGAGCAATGGAGAAGGTTACTTCATGCTGAGAGAGATTGGGCTGACTTCATTACAGATGTGTCTCGGATCTTTTTATTGTTTAGGTGCCCTCCAGCTCGGTATTCGAAGTATGACCTTTATGACTTAGTGGACAAGCAAAAGAAGGTCAAGATTGATTCTTCAGAAGCCATACTCGACTACCAGTTGTGTTTCACTGAGGTTGCAACACAGCTACTGAGTCACGAACCAACTGTCAAGCATTGAGAAGGATGACCTTTACCTCGAAGGCTTCGATTCAAGAGTTTCAAGGTGCAAGATTCTTCAAAGCCTTGAGTGGGATGGTCGAAGGCAGCATACAGAAGATCCATGGCCCACTTGCCAGGTCACTTGAGAGGCCTGAAAGGTTGTTTAAAAAAGGATACTGCTTCGGATTTGAGGCAAGTGCACATGGTGAGGGAGCAGTCGAAGGCTGAGTATGAGGCTAGGATATGAGAGTCAAGAGCCACAAGGGCTCAGGAGAGATGCTGCAAGAGGGAGAGGCCAGGCTCGAGAGCCTTGAAGTTCCCATGTTCCACCTCATTCAAACCTTACCCACTAACTAATGATTGTCAGGACCCATTGATGCCTTTGAAGGTGCCAGAGGATGGCTCGAGAGGTCAGCTTCTTGAAGTCGACAGTATTGAGGTAGTGACAGCAGAGTTGAGCTGCTCATCCCTTGTCAAAGGGCAACACGAAGCTAGCTTCAAAAACTTACAGGTCACTTCAATGATGGCAAATAAGTTGCTAACAATTGATCTACAGGGTACAAAGATTGTAGAGAAGCCAGAGGAGGCAAATGAAGGAGAATTACTAGGAGTGAAGGCATCAGTTGAGCTCAAAGCAACAGAAGCTTTGGGAGACTCACCTGCTCCCCAAACCAAGTATCCCCACTCTCCATCTTCACCCTACACTGATATCCTACCCCAGATCCCTCCCATCGAGCCTCAAGATGCCCAGGACTAGCCAAGAACAGATGAGCAGGCCAGTTGAGGCAGTAGCACATGCTCTCGGAGGTACTGAAGCCCACACTGGAGCCCAGAGGTGACCTACGTGAGGTCCCAGAGCAAGCAGGACATACTGAAGTCGAAGAAATCAGGTCAGAAGTTGAAGTCGAGAGGCAGTCAAAGGTGATGGCTTGGCAGGAAGCCACCAGAAGTGAAAACACGAAGAAAAACCCTAAAATCAGGTTACTCAGAGGATAAAGGAGATCTTACCTGGGTTTTGGATAACTCACTGCAGCGGTAGGTCAAGGGATTGGACAGTTTTATTGATATATTTGCAGCAGGGATGGACTTCGGAGTCTCGGTGTAGAGACTACACAACGAAGTCTGAGCAGTGCTTAGTCAGCCCAGCTAAGCGAAGTGGCACCACTACAGCTATGTGTCAATGACGTGCACTCACTCACACCTCACACCTGCAGTGATGCTGCTATGAAATTCTATGCTGGTTTGTCCTACAAGTCTGAGAGCTGTCTACTTGAAGGGTATGAAGTATATGGAGGAAAGGTACAGTGTTTTACAGGAGTAATACTGATGCTACAGGTCAAGGCTCCCCACTCTGGTGGGTGGAGTATTAATCTCAAGTCTATGGCAACTTCCAGCACTTGAAAACTGACCAAGAAGGATGCCTCAAGTATCAGGACACCAAAGACACCTTGTATTACAAAGCAGACACCTCCCTGCATCGAAGGAAGGACTCAAAGGATGCGAGAAGGCCCTCACTTGAACTATGGGCTCATTCACTTGTATTCCCACTTTCATTTATGTGCAGCTGACTTATGGTTCCTCTACCCTAGGCTATATGGAGTGCTACATCAAGTATTTGAGGCTACGAGGCTGGGGATCGAGCCAAAGCGAAGCCCAGGGCCCCACCTGGTGCTTGGGACAAGACCCGAGTATCACCCTACAAGTTTTTATGTTTCTCTTAGATGTTTATACTCATTGTTTCGTCAGTTTGAAGTACGCAAAGGTCTTCGAAGGCAGCAACCAGCTCAAGACCCCCTCGAAGCTCAGTTTTAGGTTCCAGGGAGCAGTTGTACCCTCGACGTCAAGCACTGAGCTCAAAGGCTCAAGTATCTAGTTTTCTTTTGTGGATATCTTACTTATGGTAGTTGGTTTACAGGTTTACTCCAGCAGAGTGCTCTCAGTCTCTTCTAGAAGACACTCCCTGGAGTGGCAAGCCACTTTTGAGATCCCCGCTTTGATTCTGCAACCCAGCCTTGTCCCATCAGACCTTTACTCTTGTTCAAAGGCCCATGTTTCATGGATGGTCATTGAGCAGTTAGGGTGAGGATGTGAGGAGGATGAGAGTGCCCTACCCCAGGTTGTAGGTTTGAAGAGGGGTACCCAGGTATAGTATGAGGCCCCAACAGTCTATTTCTGGTTCAAAGCAACAAGTCAAAGCCTCGAAGTGACAAGTTGAAGACTCGGAGCAACTGCATGAGGGCCATGAGGTGCCAACTGCCTACCCAAGGGCTCGAAGGCCCCTCCTGCCAGTTTTCTTTCATTTTTCTTTTGTTTACTATACTTTGACAGCCTTCATAAACCCACAGTGAGTACCTACGAGAATCTAGGACATCGAGAGAATGCAAGAAGTGGCAAAGCAAGTCCCCCCCTTAGTATATACTGACATGAGCTTGCCTTTTGAGCTTGAAGGCCCAAGTGTTTCCCTTCTATTCTGTTTCATTTTACTCACTACTACTTAATACAAGGATATTCAAAGGTTGATGAACCCCTTCAATGGTCAGGAGACAAGAAGAGTAGATAGGTGACTTTGAAGCGACCTTTGGCCATACACGAGAAGTGGGAGTTGCAGCAGAGGAGTATAATGGGAATTCAGTGCACCCTTCCATGTTTTATTTTATTTTAGTACATATATTAGTTTGTACAAGCTAAGCTACAAGCCTTAAGGGCATTATGAGGATGAGAGTGCACTAGGTGCAAATGGTACATAACTACTGACTAGTCTTACAGTATTAGACTCGAAGCTTCGAAGTAGCCCTCAAGGTGGCCTGGCTGAGTGCTGCCACTGACCACCTTCATTCCCCCCCTCTTTGAGGGGGATAGGTTTGCTTTTAGTTTATGTTATATGTCATACTCGTAGTTAACTGTCTAAAGGACAGTTTTCGAGCTACTGAGGGCACCTCGAGTGCATGAAGTCTACATACACATATCTGATAGTTTCATTTTTAGGTACATATCATGACTCGAGACCCCCAACCCCCTTGTGCAGGCTTGAGCCTCCTTCGCACCCCCCATCGAGCACTTCGAAAAGGCCTTGTGCCTCGATCTGGACCCTCGACCCCTTCGAAAAGGCTTCGTGCCTTGATCTGAGCCCTCGATCCAAGCTAGACTAAGCCTCGAGACCCTGTCCTGCCCCCTTCCTTCCCCTCTACCTAAGGTCCTGGGTATGGGAAGTGACTGAGGGACAGTCGATATTTGAAGACCCCCTTGGATGTAGGGAGGGGGTACTCCCTAGTAGGGAATTGGGTGATGGTAAAGAGTGGTTGAGGATTTTATTTTATTTTTCTAAGGGGCTTGATCCCCATTTTGTACTTGGGACTGAGACTTAGGTGCGAGGCAAGTGGCTGATTAGTAAGCACAGTTTGGACTTGTTTCAACTTGTATTAGTTACAAAAAACAATCACCACCATTGAGACTGGAGAGCACAGGCTGGTGAGACCAGCCTGTGGCAGTCTTTTCTGTTACTGCCCTTGAGAGTGAGGTCAGGACAGCTCTAGGGGAGTCCTAGAGTGGTGGGATTGAGAAGTATTGTCAGGTTGTCCAGCTAAGTGTTTCAGTTTCTTTTTCTTTTCATTTTCACTACCAATTCTTCTCTTCAGCAGGGTCCCCTATAGGGTCTAACTAGTCTTTAGATCATATTCCTATCATTCTACTAGCTTTTCTCTTCAGCAGTGCACGTGACTTGCTTATGGTGTGTAGGATAACTTTGGTAGTTGGAGGCCAGTTACAACTACCAAAATTGTCATGCATGTGACAAGTCATGGTCTACATTGTCATGTGGCTGGGAATTCCCAGGCAAAAAAATACCTAAGTCATGGGATCTCCTCGACACTGTACACAGTGCATATTGCCCTCCACATCACATCATTTGGCACCTTGAGTGTCACTACCATTGATGCTATCTACACTTCTCCATTGTTTCCTCTGCCACCTGCTGCAGTCCATTGATCGTTGAGTTTAACTGAATTATGAAACCCCTTCAAGATTGTGGAACTGGAGCTGGCTTTGTGCTGCTCAGTGATTTGAAGTTGACTCTGTGTCACTTCAAACTCTGTTGACTTTGAGTCACAGAGGTTGCCTCAGATTGGATCAAGTCCTACATTACAGTCATGGTGTCCAGTTGCTCGAAAGGTATGCCGGCTCTCTCACTTTTGTTTTCCTGATCTGTAGTTCATTTGATAGGCATGATCATTCTTGTGTCCTGTCATATCTAGCTATGTATTCTACTCTTCCACTCTTCTTACCTGTGCTGAAAGTTTCCAGATGTGTGTTATCTTGTCTTAGTGGTACTGGGTTCCTTCCCTCCCTACTGCTGTATTATTGTTGGATGGCATCATTCCTACATCAATCCAGAAGAGGTGAGTCTTCTGCTCTTTGTACTGCCTTCATTTCCAATCTCATACAAATTTTCCTTTGTTTTTTGTCAGTCATGGCATCTTGTCATATCCATGCCATCTTGTCATATCCATGCTGTCTCATACCACAATCTGTGGTATGTGCTTATATCTTCTTTTGTGTCATTTGATCTCTATATATTTTTGCATCATAGCTTTGTGCCATGGGTCCTGTTCATTGGGTCCATGAACTGACATTGAATGTTGCTTACCGACCAGCGTCAAAAATAAGCTTCAGTGTGACAGCTTTTTGGTCTAGTTTAGTACCACACAATGTAATGACTATACATATGAGCAAGTGGAGGGTCCATTCAGAAGAAGCATTTGATCATCGTTCCACCCAGCCTGCCCTATTCACATCCCAGCAGTCTCATGTGACAGTGTTCTTTGCCCACTTTTTATTTTGTTTTCTTTTTATTTATGCATAGCCTCCTGCATTCTGTACTGGTAAGTCCTTCAGCTGGATTTCCTGTTAGCTTCCTTTTCAATTTCAATTTCCCTAAAGCATGAAAAATACCTTCTACCAGCTGATTTGCTACATAGAGCTTCAAAGTACATGTGTGTAGTCACCTTGATTTCCTTCCCAATACTATTTTACCCTGCTTGAAGTATCAATCATTAGATTTCTTCTATCAACCCTGCCTTGATGCTTCCCTTGATGGCCATAAGGTACCCTCCCCCAAGACAGGAACAAGTAATGGAACTGATGTGTATGGCCATTTATTTAGAAAGTTTACTTTCATTTTTCCCCTGCATAGCCCGTTGTACCCCCATCTTGGTATGTCATTCAATGGAGTCCTCTGTTACCTGTTGTCTTTTTTCTTGCTTTCTATCCTTATTTATTTTCCCTTAGAATCAAAAGCACACTCCACCAACTGACTGCTTGCCTGAACCTTCTATCCACCTACTGATCAGTTTTTCCACTCTTGTATTCTCGACTGATGCTTTTCTGTGTCCCAAAACACTGGTAATTGAACTGTGCAGCCAACTACATTCAACTTTGCACTTCTAGCCAGTTGATGTGAGCTTTTCATCTGGGTGGCACTTACATACAAGCAACAAAGCCAGTGCAAATTAGGGGTGTAACCCTGTTGGCAGAAAACATAAATAGGCCATCAGCCAACTTTCTTCCTCTTGTCTCTTTTTGCTCCAGTCATTCCTTGAATCACTCACCATTGTCCTTCATTCCCAGTGGGAACCTGGTGTGTGAATATGCTAGCTAAAATCATGATTGGCCACTAACTAGCTTTCATCATCTCTCCCCTTTCTACTCCAGTTATTTGTTGAACCTCCCACCATCACCCTTCATTTTCAGCAAGTGCAGATTATGTGTGTAAACCTGTTGGTTGAAGACATGAATAGTCCATTAACCCTCATCCTTGGGAATCCTAGAACACTGTCCTTTGATTTTTGCTTTTCGTTCTTGCTTGAATTTGTATCAGCAAGGAACTGGGTAACTGTGCATTCCCAAAGGAGCACCTCACTGCATGACTTTGCATCTGCTGTGGAGTCAGTATGCCCCGGCTAACATCCCCTGCTGATCCCCCTGTAAAGATTGGCCCCCCTATTGGGGCCAGGAGGTCAAAAAGGATCCAGGCTACCATGTTATCATCGACCAAAACCCAACCCAGCCATGGTGCCAAAGCACACCATCCCATGAACCAACCAGGTATGTCCACCTAATCCACCTAATCTCCCTTGTATGTACTGACCTTTCTCCAGCAGTGGCAACTAGAAGCTGTGATACCGCTCCTGAGGTTAGAACTACATTGAACCTTCTTTTCTTGCTTGCTGATCCTTGTGTCAGAATGATGAATCTAGCTTGGTAGCTTGATCTTCCACTCTCAAGCCCTGCCCATGGCGCTCCTCACAAGGTTTAACCACCGAAGAATGCAAAGAACAGTACCTAAACTCCTTTTGCACCAAGATAGTGGTGCTCAAGGATGGTACAAAATTAGATCAGTGTACAGCTCTCAAGCAGCTGCATAAGGGTGCTATAACTGTACAGGATATAGACATTGAGGATGGTTGTGAACAATGTAAGTGTCCCTTCTATCCAACAATGTTTTTTCTCCATGTTCCTACTAGCTGGTCCCCTTGATATGTCTTTGGATGCTCACCCACCTGATGAGGATGACCACCATGAATGTAAGTTTATATCCCATGTAACCATATTCCTTCTCAAGCTCACCACTGGAAGCCTCTCTCAATCTCCCTTCAGAGAATGTATCCAATGACCAGTCTATGCAAAGTGAAGAAGATGAGTGGGCCATAGAAAATGTCATGCAGAGCAAGCATGCAGATGTCCCTGATCTAGGAGAAGTCAATCATGCTAGTGATGCTGAGGATGAGCATGCAGGTATGTGGTTTAATTCACCTAATCTTAGTGACATATTTCTAACTCATGTACTCACTTAAGTAGCTAGTCCTATTGATGAACCCAGTGACAGTGATTGGTCTGTTACTAAGAGGTGCAGACTTAAATGCAAGCAAACTGCGAGAGAAATCCTCACCAGAAATTATGACATTGATACTCACCCTTCCCCTCTTGACTTTCCTACATCTTCTGAGGATACTATGGATATTGAAGACACAGTTAAATATAGGAAGCCCAAGAGGAAATCTGATTGTGTCCTGACTAAGGCCAGTGAAGCTCCTGACTTGGACCAAGAGGATGAGCCTGGTATGGAGAGTAATTTGTATGCTTGCAGGCATGGTAGACTGCCCTTAGCAGCCATAAAGAAGGCTCAGGAACTGGGCATGCACACTGCTCAGGAGGCCCAAGCCATTGTGGATGAATATGGCAAGACTCTGGCATCCATTATGGCCACTGCTGGGCTGACAATGAAGGCAACATGGTGAAGAGAATAATAACGAAAGCCCAAGGGGTGGGCTAAGAGTAGTGGTGATAATGCGAGTCTTGATACGTCCCTAAAAGAGGTTCTTGAAACCTTGACAGCACAGATACTACTCAAATGCTTGAAAAGAAGACTTGCCTAAATCTTTGGACACTGAAAAACAGTAGAAAAGGAATATATGCAGCAGAGAAAGCAACTGAGGAGCTCCAGCCCCAGACTCGAGCTCTGGCTCTACAAACTCATATCCTAGTTGTTGGATTGACTGCCACATGTGTCTGAACTCAACATGCATGCTTAGTCAGCTCCTTGCCCGCCACACCTCTAAGTCCAAACCAACTCCCCTATGCACTCCTTTCAGCCCTCGAAACCTCCCTGACCTCCTACCTCATCCTAACCTCTCCTCCCTTCTCAATTCTCCTAGTAGGGGCATCACTGCACCTACAATGGGTGGAATCAGTTTGGAACATGCACCAAGCTTGGTATGCAGGTACCAACCCCAAAACATCTGATGGTAAGCAACTTTTATGTTTTTGAAGGGGTTCTGCTAGGTCCTGACTTGGTCTTAGAGAATTTGAAGGACTATTACTACTGCCAAATGAAGTACTATGAGAGTCACAAGGATGAAGAGGAATTTCCTGACCTATGGGTGGAAACTCGGAAGTTCTGGAGTGAGAGCATCAGTGGCACCAAAGACATGAGCTCGAAGGCAATGGTTGGCTGGCTGATGACTTGTAGGGACTCCTTCATGCAAGCTGTATGTGATCCCCCCTTCGTCATTTATTTCTTAACTATATCTGTGGATGCAGGTGCAAACCTGGTGCAACGTGGAGAATATCCATGTATTTGGATGTGTCATTTATACTGGAAATGATGAAGCTGCACGCCAAGCTCAAGGTATCTTTGCTGGATCTTCACTCTGCATGCAACTTGCAGGTGAGAGGCAGACAGATGTGTTGGAATATAAACTGCCCCCTGAGTAGTCATTCTTTAGGTGCGAAGATTAGTTGCTTACATAAGCAGAAAAGCGGACTACAGTAGAGTAAATTTTCCTCTAGTCTCCTCAGTAGCTTGGTGTTACTGAGGAGTGAGTCACTCTTTTATATTTAGCTTCACATTTACTGACAACCTGTAGAATAACTATCTGACAGGTACATACCAATATAGTAGCTTGGAGTTACTGGGGAACTAATTATCTGACAAGACATCGCAAGACTGTTGGACTATCTTACTACCATCATCAAGTATGTATGATTACTGTGGGTAGGTACACACTAACCAACCTCCTCTAGATATAAAGTTCTCAACTCTGCAGCTACTATTCCCTTGCCCACTTTTGCAATGCTATCAGGGAGGTCATATGACCATGTTCTTGCACTAAAACCCCAGGAGTCCACTTGTGATAGGAATCGGCATGTCTTACCCTTGGTAGTCTTGCACAAACTCTGTAAGCCTAATCAAGTTGTTCTAGTTACTATCTTTACCCAAAGCTGTTGCAGATCAAGTTGAGATCACATGTGGACAGAGGAATGTTCCATGGAAGACATTACTGGATCTGCTGTTTACCCATAAGTATGTGATTGTTGACTGGCCAGCAGGGGTCCCTGCTATTAGTCAACACTTTAATGTTAAATGCCTCACTGCTGATGAGCTTAATGCTCTCACTGTCCCATTCCTGAAGGAGCAGATGGGCAATGATTATCATATGGAGACTAGAATTGATGATGATGATGAGCATGGTGATTACATTGTCCCAGAACCTGCATTGTCATTTTCTCTCAAGCCATGGACTGCTGGTGGGTGGTGTTGATGTTGCATGACTATGCTGTTTGGCTGACATGAAGTACTCAGACCAGCTTGCATTAGTGCACATGATGAACCCAAAAGCCTCTGAGATTCCATTGGTGATGGATACCTTTGGTCAACCACTTCACCTTCTTTCTGACTCACAGGCATTTCTCAAAGTGGTCCCTAGAGGTATGCACCATGAGGCCATGAGTCAGGGAGGAGTGTCCACCCCAACCCCCACCCCTTCCTTGCCTCCATCTGAGCAGGTACCAGCACAAGGGTGTGCACCCTTACAGGATTGTTGTACCAGTCGCCTGACCCCAGCTTCCCATAACTCACCTCTTCCTCCCTCTTCACCACCTGATGACTCCTCACAGTCTTCATGAGACAGGTATCATTGTGCATGACATCCTACCTCCTGCACCTGCTCACCAGTGCCACACTCCTGCCACAACTACCACCATCAGTCACAAAAGTGTCACATGGAGTATCAGGAGGATGTAAGTGGGAGTGATACACAGCTTCCAGAGAGAAGGATCCACCACAGGTATGTTGTTACTGTGGCCATTCCACATCACAACTAACACAGTTGCTGTTGGAGTAAACAACTGGTGTGCTGTAGCATAGCCACCAGATTACATAAGCACGTAGTGCGCACTTACATTTTTCATAGTACTGTAGTTTCTACTTAGTGACTACTAAGTGTCCTACAGGTACAGTAGCTCTGCTACTAATATATAAGTGACTACTAAGTGTCCTACAGATTCCTACAGATTTTATCAGTTGCAGTGTGGTGGAGTATGTCTATTGCAGCCCTCCTCATAAGAGACATCACCATTATCCCTCTGATGAAGATGACTATTCCCAGACACACCATATCCACTACTGAGGTATGTAACATAATGCTCTCTTATCCCCCATCATCACTAACTCTTTACATGGGTGCAGTGTTCATTGACAAAATCCTGCCCTATGGCATCTTGCTTCCCACTCATTCCCACAGCTATTTCTTTTTTAATACACCATACTTTCTGTTGACTAAGTTATGGATTGTTACTGACTCAACTCATACACATTCCTTCCTCTGCACAAAGCAGCTCTATAACTTGTGAGACATATGATACCTGTGGTGCTCAACCACCCTCCTTTACATTGATATGGACCTAATAGACCTAGTTGACTCTGTTTAAGTATACATTGTTAGCTGGAATGTTGGCAGTACTGTGATTCCAAACAATATATATGAAGTGCCTGCCCTAATGAGTGACTGATCACTGTCACTCCTCATCAATGCAAGAAGTTACTGCTATATGATCATTTCCTTGGCATTCAATCATCCTTCACAATCTATTGTTTGAAAATGGATAGAGTGCACATTAAAAAGGTACTGTTGCACACCACTACTTCCAGATTGTTGAAATATGCAGTGGAGAGGAAAAAGAGGGAAGATACAAAGATAACATAACAATTAAATAGTTCATCCTGTACATGCCCTGTTGGAGAATCCCCCAACCTAACATAGAAAATCTACAAGTCCCACCTCCCCCTGGGGAATCTTCATTTCCCCCCTTGAGGAATCTCCATCCACCTGGGGGAATGTCCAACCCCCCCCCTTGGGGAATCACCATGTCCTCCTGGGGAATCTCCAACCCACCTTGGGAAATATCCAACTTACCATGGAGAATCTCCATGCCCCCCTGGGGAACCTCCAACACCCCTTGGGGAATCTCCATCCTCCCTCAAGGAATTTCCAACCTGTTGTGGATCTCCATGCCAGCCAGGGGAATCTCCAACCCCCCTTGGCGAATCTCCAACCAGACATGGAGAATCTCCATGACTACCTGGGCAATCTCCAATGCCCCTTGCAGAATCTCCATGCTAGTCTGGGCAATCTCCATGCCTACCTGGGTAATCTCCAAAGCCCCTTGGAGAATCTCCATACCCACCTGGGGAATCTCCAACCCCCCTTGGGGAATCTCCAACCTGGCATGGAGAATCTTCAACCTGACATGGAGAAACTCCCACATGACTTGGAGAATTTCCATGCCTGCCTGGGGAATCTCTAACCTCCCATGGGGAATTTCTGACCTGACATGGAGAATCACCATGCCTGCCTGGGGAAAACTTGACATGGAGAATCTCCATGAGTCTCCAACCTCCCTTGGGGAATCTCCAACCCCCCTTGGGGAATCTCCAGCCTCCCTTGGGGAATCTCCAACTTGACATGGAGAATCTCCATGCCTGCCTGGGGAATCTCCGACCTGACATGGAAAATCTCCGACTCCCCTTGGGGAATCTCCAGCTTGACATGGAGAATCTCCAACTCCCCTTGGGGAATCTCCAACTTGACATGGAGAATCTCCATGAGTCTCCAACCTCCCTTGGGGAATCTCCAACCTGACATGGAGAATCTCCAACCTGACATGGAGAATCTCCAACCTGACATGGAGAATCTCCAACCTGACATGGAGAATCTCCAACCTGACATGGAGAATCTCCATCCCTGCCTGGGGAATCTCCAACCCCCCTTGGAGAATCTCCAACATGGCATGGAGAATCTCTGACCTCCCTTGGGGAATCTCCAATGTGACATGGAGAATCTCCAACATGACATGGAGAATCTCCATCACTGACTGGGGAATCTCCAATCCCCCTTGGAGAATCTCCATCCCTGCCTGGGGAATCTCCAACCCCCCCTGGAGAATCCCCAACATGACATGGAGAATCTCCAACTCCCCCTGGAGAATCCCCAACATGACATGGAGAATCTCCAACCCCCCCTGGAGAATCCCCAACATGACATGGAGAATCCCCAGCATGACATGGAGAATCTCCAACCCCCCCTGTAGAATCCCCAACATGACATGGAGAATCTCCAACTCCCCTTGGAGAATCCCCAACCCCCCTTGGAGAATCTCTGACCTCCCATGGAGAATCTCCAACCCCCCTTGGAGAATCTCTGACCTCCCTTGGAGAATCTCCACTGGAAATGACTAATGATACCTCCATCTAGCCAGCCTGAGCTAGAATTCAGCATGAAGGGAGTGATGAGGTCATTGTCAGCATCCAAGCACACAATAGAAGTAGATGTGGGAGGCCACAGCATTGTAGACAGAACAGCATTGCTTGGATTGGAGAATCTACAATGGATATGACCAATGACAACTGCATTTGCCTGCCTTGGCTAGAATTCAGTGTGATGGAAGTGATGAGGTCATTGCAGACATCTGAGTACACTGTGGAAGTGGAAGTGGAATGATAGCAGTAGATGTTGAAGGGCATGGAAATGCAGACAGACAGGCATTGCTTGAATGAGACATACCCAGTGAACTGCCTGTGCTGCATTGTGTATACTTCCATGGAAGCATCCTCTTATCCCTTTTGTGACCCAGGTGAAGGTGTTTCCTCTGGACACAAATGATGAAGATGATTCTGGAGGTCTCCATGGCTGGAAGTAGACACTAAGCTGGATGCCATTCAAGTTCCCTGACATGTGACCAATGATAGCGAGTAGCATTTTAGGCTGGAAGCAATGGGACAAATCCCTTTCATAGACCAAGGAATTTGCATTTATCAGCCTTACATGGTCCCCCCAATTGACCAGCAGGTGGCCATTCTCTTTCTTGGTCCCTCCTTTCTCCTGACCAAGATCCCCCCAGGGAATCTCCTACCTGACATGGAGATCCTCATGCACTTGGTGTGCACCACACTTGTTCTCAAGCAATCCTTGATCTAGTAAACCTTTGGTGTACCACCCATGGGGGGTGGTGGGAGAAACAGAGTATGTATGATATTGTCCCCTACTGTTGCATTGTTCACCATTCTCTAGCACTGGCTGAGAAGTGCTACTGGATCATCCATAATTTGTGGATGCATCCTTGGATGTTGGATCCTACTGAGAATCTCCATGCCCTCCTGGGAAGTCTCCAACCCCCCAGGAGAATTTCCAACCTGACATGGAGATCCTCATGCATTTGGTGTGCACCACACTTGTTCTCATGTAATCCTTGATCTAGTAAGCATTGGTGTACCACCCATGGGGGGTGGAGGGAGGGGCAGAGAATGTATGATATTGGCCCCTACTGATGCATTGTTCACTGGCTCAGAAGTGCTACTGGATCATCCATAATTGGTGCATGCATGTTTGGAAACTGGATTGTACCATGGAGAATCTCCAACCTGACATGGAGAATATCCATTTTTGGTCATTCCATTCTCCTCACCAAGGTGCACATGGTCAGCATGCATCCACCAATACCTGCCATCACTCCATTCCCTTTTGTGGGGGCATGGAGTTTCTCCATGGGAGGATGGAGAATCTCCCCCCTTGGCAAATCTCCAATCACCACAGGGCTAGAGGTCTACATACTATATGATGTCATTCCATCCTATACTGCTTTTCTGGAAATAGGGTCTATTCAGCTTGGAGAAATCCCAGTTGGGTCCAATATAGCCTGTAGATAGGCCAGTTGCCAACAGGGATCAATTGTACATGGAGTAAAACCAGTTATCACCAAGGGTAGGTCAATTTAGCTTGGGAATGCCCATGTTTAGCCTGGGGAAAACCAGGTTGTTACCAGAGATGGGTCAAATTCACTTGGGAATTTCCAGGGTTGTCCTTGAAAAGTGGTCAATTTACCCTGGAGGAATCCCAGTTGCCACCCTGGGTAGGCCAAATGAGCTGGAGAATGCCCTGGGTTGGACTGAGAAGTGGGTCAATTTAGCCTGGAGAATACCCAGCTGCCACCTGGGGGAGGTCAATTTGGCATGGGGAATGGCCAGGGTTGGACTGACAAGTGGGTCAATTTAGCCTGGAGAAGACCCAGCTGCCACATGGGGGAGGTCAATTTGGTATGGGGAATGGCCAGGGTTTGACTGACAAGTGGGTCAATTTAGCCTGGAGAAGACCCAGCTGGCCCCTGGGCCAGGTCAATTTCACATGAGGAATGCCCAGGACTGGACTGGGAAGTGGTCAATTTAGTCTGGAGAAGACCCAGCTGCCACCTAGGGAGGGTCAATTTGACATGGGGAATACCCATAGTAGGACTGGGGAGTGGGTCAATTTACCCTGGAGAAGACCCAGGTACCACCCTGGCCAGGTCAATTTGATATGGGGAATGCCCAGGTTTTGCTCAGCAAGGGGGTCTATTTAGCTTGGGAAAAACCCAGAAGATGCTGGTTATATGTTGAGGAAATTTTTATCTGGACCCCAGCCACCCCATTATATTGACACCAAAAATATATTTATTGTGGAGAAATGTATTTCTCCAACTCTCTCCAACACCTATTGAATGGCAGGCCTGGAGATTCTCCAGACATGATATGGCAAATCCCCAGAGTTCAGGGATTCCCAAGCAGTTGATACCTATTAGGTCATAACATCTATAAGAATATATGAACCTAATAGGTCCCCATAGGGGGTTGACTGAAGTGGTTGATGTGGGTTTCTCCAACTCCAGGGCTTTGGGGATAAGGTCACACTTGCCTTTGGTTTTCTGGCACCAAATGCATGACCTACTGTGACCAGTACTCAGGATGCACTCTTCCCTGGCCTTGATACATGCAGAGCAAGCTTTCACCTGCTCTACAGATGTGCTGCTCCCAGCTGCAGCCTGCTGAGACTGGTTATGGACTTGTCAGTATGGAGTTTGAGACCATGATACTATTACACACTGAGGAACCCTCTGGTTGCTGTGCTGAAGAGAAAGGTTAGTAATAGGGTAAGTATAGGATCTAAAAGCTAGTTAGACCCTGTAGGGGATCCTGCTGAAGAAGAGAACTAGTAGAGAAAATGAAATGAAAAGAAACTGAAACACTTAGCTGGACAACCTGACAATACTCCTCAATCCCCACCACTCTAGGACTCCCCTAGAGCTGTCCTGACCTCACTCTCAAGGGCAGTAACAGAAAAGACTGCCACAGGCTGGTCTCACCAGCCTGTGCTCTCCTGTCTCAATGGTGGTGATTATTATTGTAGCTAATACAACTCAAGTCCAAGTCTGAAGCATGCTTACTAATCATCCCCTCACCTTGCACCTAAGTCCCAGACCCAAATACAAAACATGGATCAAGCCCCTTAGAAATTAAAACACAACCTCAACCACTCTTTACCATTCAAAACCCTACTAGGGAGTACCCTCTCCCTACAGCACTTGACACATCTCATCCTTGAGCCTTTTTTCTCCACCTCTAACTCATGGAGTCTCTTCTCCTCTGCTGCTTTTTTCTGTGCAGCCTCCAACCTTTTGGCCTCTTCAGCCTTTCTCCACTCTTCAGCCTCTGCCACTTTCCAACACTCTTCTTCTTTGATGGCCTGTTGTAAAGCAACATGTTGGTGTCACTGGCATTCAGTGAACTTCACCATTTTCATGGCCAGTGGATCCTCTGGTTGGTCTTCAAGAAGCTCCAGTGACAGAGCATCCCAAACAATGTTGCTGGGGTTGAGGTCAGTGTGGAGGTGATGAGTGCCAGACATAACAGATAGAGAATGGGCATTTGGACTTGTGTGAACTTCATTGAGCCTTTACTATGAAAGTTTTTCAGACTCCAACAATGCAGACCCCGAAGTTCCAATGTGTATGCTTAGGCACTACAATGCCTCATGGGCTCGGCACTAAGAGGGGGATATTGTCACATCTGTGACATGCATGCAAGGTCTGGACTGCAACCCGGTTGTCTTTGGCATCGTTCTAGTCCTATGGGACTCTGTTGTGTAACTCCACTCCATCTCTGACTTAGTTTTGGTTTGATTCCATCCCTGTTTCTATATTTAGTATATGTTTCTCTCGCCTCTAAGTGACTCACCATACTAGTATCTATGACTAATCTTTGTACCTCCAGCTACCCAGCAACTACTGGCTTACCTTACTGATACCTTACTAATGTTCTGAATCATCCACACTGTGCTCTGGTAGTCATCACACCCTGGACATTGCTTTTGAACATTCTCTGTAGTATAAAAGCCATTGTACATATGTTGTAGCACTTCAGTTCAAATATCAACTAAGACACTCATCAATCTCACTCAATTCCAGACATATCTGGATAGCTCTAACCTCCAGAATGAATAGTGCACAGGAGTTATATGCTACTCCAACCCTCTGGACTTTCATTATAATCCTTCCCACACCCTCAGACCTCCTGGAGACCATTGAGAACTGGTCTTGACACTCTGTCACTATACAGATGTTACTTGGCTGCTGACTCCATCAAGAACTTGTTTGCTAAAAATATCCCGGGATAAATGCTGCACAAATAGCAAAAATATCCACTTACACATACGATTCTCAACAATGACTGTGATAATACTGTCACATAGGCCATCCATATTACTACTGTAATCATGAAGAATTGCCTTGACATCTTTGGAAACTGAAACATGCATGTTGGAGGTTTTGTATTCCTTTACAGTCAATGATAAAACCTCCTTCCACATGTGATCCTTGTGCTGCATTAAAAAGAAGGAAAGCTCAGCAACAATTAAGCATCCTGAAAGAGTGAGTGAATGCTTCACAGGCAATGACAAGCTCTTACCAATGGCATGTTCTATCATTGACTGGATAGTTTGGAACTTCCCCACATGATTGGGTAGAGGTGGCATTGAAATCTGAGCATCCACATTAAGGTTGGGCTGTAATTGAATTTGTTTTTGTAAGATAGGAAGAGCACACAAGTACTTACAAGCTAAAAGTTTAATAGCACACATAAGAAATATGGTGACACATTGGGGAATATCAAACTTAGCCAGTTATGGCAGCTAGGAAAATACCCACCTCCTGGCAAGGAGTAGGTCAAATCAAGGGCACCATGGACAATTGTGATTATATGGTGAAAGAAATAGGTCAGGGCATAACTCACATTCTATTATATAAAGGGTTGAGGCAAATGCATGAGATTAGGTAGACATTCAGGGCAACAGGCCTGAATTACATACAAGCTATGGGAGAAATAAAAATGAGGGTATTGAGATATGGGGATGGAACAAGTAAAGAGCCACTGTTTCTGTAAACATACTGACTTCCTGTCATGCCACCAACACAAAGAGTGCAAGTGAGGGCATTCAGCAGAGATCCAGCTAAACATGGCATGAAATCACTCACTTCCTGTCATGTCACCAACATGAAGAGTAAAAGTGAGGGCATTCAGCAGAGATCCAGCTAAACATGCCATGAAATCACTCACAAACTGTCATGGCACCAACATGACAAGTGCAAGTGAGGGCATTCAGCAGAGATCCAACTAAACTTGCCATGAAATCACTCACAAACTGTCATGGCACCAACATGAACAGTGCAAGTGAAGGCATTCAGCAGAGATCCAGCTAAACATGCCATGAAATCACTCACTTCCTGTCATGGCACCAACATGAAGAGTGCAAGTGAGTGCATTTAGCAGAGATCCAGCTAAACATGCCATGATATCACTCACTTCCTGTCATGGCACCAACATGAAGAGGTAGGTGAAGGCATTCAGCAGAGATCCAGCTAAACATGCCATGAAATCACTCACTCTCTGCCATGGCACCAACATGAAGAGTGAAAGTGAGGGCATTCAGCAGAGATCCAGCTAAACATGCCATGAAATCACTCACTTCCTGTCATGGCACCAAAATGAAGAGTGAAAGTGAGGGCATTCAGTAGAGATCCAGCTAAACATGCCATGAAATCACTCACTTCCTGTCATGGTACCAACATGAAGAGTGCAAGTGAGGGCATTCAGCAGAGATCAAGCTAAACATGCCATGAAATCACTCACAAACTGTCAAGGCACCAACATGAAGAGTGCAAGTGAGTGCATTCAGCAGAGATCCAGCTAAACATGCCATGAAATCACTCACAAACTGTCATGGCACCAACATGAACAGTGCAAGTGAGGACATTCAGCAGAGATCCAGCTGAACATGTGATGAAATCACTCACTTCCTGTCATGGCACCAACATGAAGAGTGCAAGTGAGGGCATTCAGCAGAGATCCAGCTAAACATGCCATGAAATCACTCACTTCCTGGCATGGCACCACCATGAAGAGTGCAAGTGAGGGCATTCAGCAGAGATCCAGCTAAACATGCCATGAAATCATTCACTCTCTGTCATGGCACCAACATGAAGAGTGCAAGTGAGGGCATTTAGCAGAGATCCAGCTAAACATGCCATGAAATCACTCACTCTCTGTCATGGCACCAACATGAAGAGTGAAAGTGAGGGCATTCAGCAGAGATCCAGCTAAACATGCCATGAAATCACTCACTCTCTGTCATGGCACCAACATGAACAGTGCAAGTGAGGGCATTCAGCAGAGATCCAGCTAAACATGCCATGAAATCACTCACTCTCTGTCATGTCACCAACATGAAGAGTGTAAGTGAGGGCATGCAGCAGAGATCCAGCTAAACATGCCATGAAATCACTCACTTCCTGTCATGGCACCAACATGAAGAGTGAAAGTGAGGGCATTCAGCAGAGATCCAGCTAAACATGCCATGAAATCACTCACTTCCTGTCATAGCACCAACATGAAGAGTGAAAGTGAAGGCATTCAGCAGAGATCCAGCTAAACATGCCATGAAATGATTCACTTCCTGTTGTGGCACCAACATGATGAGTGGAAGTGAGGGCATTCAGCAGAGATCCAGCTGAACATGCCATGAAATCACTCACAAACTGTCATGGCACCAACATGAAGAGTGAAAGTGAGGGCATTCAGCAGAGATCCACCTAAACATGCCATGAAATCACTCACTCTCTGTCATGTCACCAACATGAAGAGTGCAAGTGAGGGCATTCAGCAGAGATCCAGCTAAAAATGCCATGAAATCACTCACTTCCTGTCATGGCACCAACATGAAAAGTGCAAGTGAGGGCATTCAGCAGAGATCCACCTAAACATGCCATGAAATCACTCACTCTCTGTCATGGCACCAACATGAAGAGTGCAAGTGAGTACATTCAGCAGAGATCCAACTAAACATGCCATGAAATCACTCACAAACTGTCATGGCACCAACATGAAGTGTGCAAGTGAGGGCATTCAGCAGAGATCAAGCTAAACCTGCCATGAAATCACTCACTTCCTGTCATGTCACCAACATGAAGAGTGAAAGTGAGGGCATTCAGCAGAGATCCAGCTAAACATGCCATGAAATCACTCACAAACTGTCATGGCACCAACATGAAGAGTGAAAGTGAGGGCATTCAGCAGAGATCCAGCTAAACATGCCATGAAATCACTCACTTCCTGTCATAGCACCAACATGAAGAGTGAAAGTGAGGGTATTCAGCAGAGATCCAGCTAAACATGCCATGAAATCACTCACTTCCTGGCATGGCACCACCATGAAGAGTGCAAGTGAGGGCATTCAGCAGAGACCCAGCTAAACATGCCATGAAATCACTCACTTCCTGTCATGTCACCAACATGGAGAGTACAAGTGAGGGCATTCAGCAGAGATCCAACTAAACTTTGTTGAAAAAAGGCTGTAGGCAGCCTCAGTAGTGACTCAACTACTGAGGGGATAGTATGAAAAACATACTACTAAGTGCACTCTAAGCACTTATGTAATCACATGAAACTCGCACCATAGTAAGGTATCACACAGGGGTGATTCAAACTCCAACAAACTTGCCATGAAATCACTCACTCTCTGTCATGGCACCAACATGAACAGTGCAAGTGAGAGCATTCAGGAGCCATCCAGCTAAACTTGCCATGAAATCACTCACTCTCTGCCATGGCACCAACATGAACAGTGCAAGTGAGGGCATTTAGCAGAGATCCACCTAAACATGCCATGAAATCACTCACTCTCTGTCATGGCACCAACATAAAGAGTGAAGGTGAGGACATTCAGCAGAGATCCAACTAAACATGCCATGAAATCACTTACTTCCTGTCATGGCACCAACATGAAGAGTGAAAGTGAAGGCATTCAGCAGAGATCCAGCTAAAAATGCCATGAAATCACTCACTCTCTGTCATGGCACCAACATGAAGAGTGCAAGTGAGGGCATTCAGCAGAGATCCAGCTAAACATGCCATGAAATCACTCACTCTCTGTCATGTCACCAACATGAAGAGTGACAGTGAGGGCATTCAACAGAGATCCAGCTAAACATGCCATGAAGTCACTCACTCTCTGTCATGGCACCAACATGAAGAGTGCAAGTGAGGGCATTTAGCAGAGATCTGGCTAAACATGCCATGAAATCACTCACTCTCTGTCATGGCACCAACATGAAGAGTGAAAGTGATGGCATTCAGCAGAGATCTGGCTAAACATGCCATTAAATCACTCACTCTCTGTCATGGCACCAACATGAAGAGTGCAAGTGAGGACATTCAGCAGAGATCCAGCTAAACATGCTATGAAATCACTCACTTTCTGTCATGGCACCAACATGAAGAGTGCAAGTGAGGGCATTCAGCAGAGATCCAGCTAAACATGCCATGAAATCACTCACTTCCTGTCATGGCACCAACATGAAGAGTGACAGTGAGGGCATTGCAGAGGTCCAGCTAAACATGCCATGAAATCACTCACTTCCTGTCATGGCACCAACATGAAGAGTGAAAGTGAGGGCATTCAGCAGAGATCCACCTAAACATGCCATGAAATCACTCACTTCCTGTCATGTCACCAACATGAAGAGTGAAAGTGAGGGCATTCAGCAGAGATCCAGCTAAACATGCCATGAAATCACTCACTCTCTGTCATGGCACCAACATGAAGAGTGCCAGTGAGGGCACTCAGCAGAGATCCAGCCAAACATGCCATGAAATCACTCACAAACTGTCATGGCACCAAATGAAGAGTGAAAGTGAGGGCATTCAGCAGAGATCCAGCTAAAAATGCCATGAAATCACTCACTCTCTGCCATGGCACCAACATGAAGAGTGCAAGGGAGGGCATTCAGCAGTGGTCCAGCTAAACATGCCATGATATCACTCACCCACTGTCATGGCCCCATCATGCAGAGTGCCATTGCAGGCACTCAGCACACATCCAGCTCAACAGGTCATGATACCACTTACAAACTGTCATGGCAACAACATGAACAATGCAATTGAGGACATTCAGCAGAGACCCAACTAAAGATGCCATGATACCACTCACATACTGTCATGCCATCAACATGCCCCACCCAAGTCAGCATACACCATGTTCAATATGACATGAAAATACCCACTCCCTGATGATCAGTGAAAATGAAAATGGTGTGGAATGATCATTGACCCTTACATATATCTCAGAAGTGCTTGGCTACTTACTTCACAACTTGGAAACCAAGCCAGCAGAGTCAACTCAAATCCCTTCACCTTTACCTGAAGCCTGTCCATGTCACCTAACTCCATATTTCTCCTCAATGTCCTTCAGACCATTAGTATCACTCCAACCAAAGAACTGCCTTACTTACTTCCTCACAGCATACTCAATACACATCAGAACATTTGATTGCTGTGTTGATATTAATAACTTCTGTAAACCTTCCTCATTCATGACCTTTGCTGTGTTTTCCAACAACACTGTGCAATCTGTATCCTCTTGATGCATCTCTACCAACAAGAACTTCTAGCACCACCACTTCTGAGTGATGAAAGACTTACTCTGCAGTGCCACATAACCTCTGGGTGGAAACTTGCAGCTATTAAGCTCATCTTCTATGTGTGCAAGCCACCTCTTCAACAATTCCCCTTGCTTTTCTGCAGCCCTTTCCTCTGCTTCCTCTCTTTCACACCCTTCATCTTCAAGTTCTTCAATGGCATCAAGTTCTAAGCTGTCACCCTTTGTTAACAGCACTATCACAGGGACTAAATAGATGCTCAGTCATACATGGCAACCATATCCAACCCAGTGTACTCACCATGTCCTGTATCACACTCATTGAAGAATTTCTGCTCAGCTGCTGTTACTGTCCTGCAGCAGTCAGTCATGGGGATGCAAAACCTAAATTTATCTGTCACCATAGCCCACAGTCACCCACAGGGTATTCCTTACCAGATAGCATGGACACGTTTATTCACACTCCTTGTGGTGGCACACTCCACCACAAACTCCCTCATCTGTTCAAACTGCTGTGTGGAGCCTGCCTCGAATCCACAGGAGTCATGGAATACGAATCTTGGGTTGCTCCTGAACACCAGCTCATACTTAATATTATGGTAACCACGCTAGAAGTACTTAGTTTCAGTGCAAAACTCCACAGGCTCACATCACAACCTACCATCTCAGTGCCTTGGACAATGGCATCCTCAATCTGAAAATCATTAGACTGGTCTCACCTACCCTATAGAACTGTACCTTGTTTCCCTTCCCATCGAAAATTTCCGGCTTATCCACGGAGTTGCAGACCCTTTGAAGGATGGTAGTTTTACCTGCGTTTGCTCTACCCATGACCAAAATTCGGAAGCGCTGAATATTTTTCATGTATTCATTAGCCACCTTAAAATCGAGGTGGTAAGCAGGTTCAGAAGACGTCTTTGCTGGGACTTGGTGGCGATGAGAACCACTGCCGCTTGCGAGCGGGAGCGACTTGAACCACTTTTTGATACGACCAGGGGCCATGTAAACGTGAACTACGATTGTTTATGCTTTACGGTGTGGAACGTAAAGCGTCTGGAGGATTAGCGTGAAGCCCGCCGCCGTAGTAATGAAGGTAGAGTTGAACTCACGACGACGACGACTCGCAGCTTGAACGATATCAAGATGTCCAATACCCTCATTCCCACGCATAGTGCTTGATACACGTGTGCCTATGTAATTATGGCCTACGACTTTACACTCGATGGTTCGTGGCTTTGATTCCTTCTCAGGGCAAATATGCACGTCTCCGAGCATGTTCCATCGCCTAACACCCTACAGACTTTAAGAAAAGCGGCTGTAACCGCTGCGAAGAAACCATGTAAGTGTGTGCTTTCTTTTTCCTTACGGCCTCAAACCTCTTATTCTTACGCCTCCTCTTGCGACACAGATGAAATGGTTCAACGGATTGCATATCCGTCCACACGACAGCATACTTTGACTGGATAATCGCTGTCATTGATCCTGATGTGGCAGAGGACGTGTGAGTTTCTGTTCCGCATTCGGTATCGTGCCTACCGTTGTTGACTGGATCTCTTTTTTCATTCTTTTGCGTCGAACAAGATATGTACGAGCGATTCATGCGGTCAGAGTCAAATGTTAAGTACCCGAAGACGTAGAAGTGGAGCTCGAGAGTCGTGGTATGAAGTATTGACTGAGGGACCAGCCAGATCACGACTAATTTCAGTCACCTACACCCTCCTCGTTCGTTCACAATCTCGTACTTCCCCTTGCCATAGGGCTGACTGCTTTTTTGTTAGAGTGATATCGCTATGGTACACATGGCGTCCCATCTGTTGTCCATGCTGCCTCGTGCGGAGCCTCACAGCTTGGACTGTAGGGAGTGGTTTTCCGCTTCCGTCCTGTTCCGCATGTATCCATATACTAGTGGTAAGATTACCTGACCGCCCATAAATCATGGATCGTCTCCGTGGATACTCCAAGCAACTTGGTTGACCTGTATGTCTTCGATGGTCCATGCGTTCGCTATCCGCTCGTTATCTCCGATACGAGTTCCTTGCGTTGGCGTTGTGGACTTGAAAGATATTATTGATATGTGGGGTTCAGTGGAAAGCACGAGCGGCCTCATCGTGCGGCTCTGGCCAGGGCGTCTAAATACCATCGAGGAGCATAACGAAGACGGTACATGCGTGGATAAATCAACTATCAGCCTTCCCTTCACGGCAGTTGTGGTCGAACGCACATCAGCTCATGAGAAGGTTATTTTGACAACTAGAATACTTGCGTGGCATGTCTTGTTGGGCGCACTTTGCTGGAACGATGTTGAGAATACTCTATGACAAGTGAGTATCCACTCTGCGCGTTGGACCTGAGCGTTTTTACTTCCTGGCTTGCAGATCTCTGACTGTATCTTGCCGGTTATATCCAGTCGGTACATCGTGCAGCTGGGTCTCGGACGTGATTATCCATTGACTTCTTTGAATGGAACATACCGTCAAGGCCATCACCGGTTCTGAACATACCGTCGTTCTGCGAGAGGCAATGATACTTCCATAATCCTCAACTGAAAGAAGTCCCCGCACGCACATCCATCGTTCGTGCCAGTGGTCGTCACTGATGCAATCGCTGGACAAGCCCATCGACGCGTCCTCTATCATGCATTTTCACAGTACAACCCTAACTATCGGATACGTGATGGCGGTCCGATGGTGAGCCATGCGGCATCGATGTTGTGCTACCATTGGACTGACGATATGCAACTGCTGCCAAGGTGCAGCTACTTCGTGCTCACAAGTAACTGCAGGTTGGTGATGCAAATACGGCCATGAAATAACTCCCGACGCACCAACAAGACGAATGGCGAATATTAATCAATTCTCCACAGCGAGCTAGCATGCGAGACCGGGCAATTGTGCGTGTCCTATTGGAGATGCGCCACAACACAACGTATTAACGGGCTATACTTGTGTTCCCCCTAGCTACTATTCTGACCGGGATCGATCCAGACCACAGACTGCAATGCGTTAAATGCGATCCGGCGGGATACTTTGTAGGTTTCCATGCAACTTCTGTGGGACAGATGCAGCAAGAGGCAATGAATCATCCCGAAAAGAAGTGGAAGAAATTGGATAATGCGAAGCGACGATCCTGCGGGTGCTAGCAGGGCACTTAGTCGTGGGAAGGTGATAAGAGGGTAGCTATCTTGCACTTGACGCGTCGCGATGCTCAAAGCGACTGATCATACACATCGCAGATCGACGCAGAAGTCATGTCGACCCTTCATGTAACGGATGGCAAACTCGAGGAAGTGGAAATAGGGATCGTTTCAGCGTCGGAAGGTGAGAATCCGAAGACGAGAGGATTTTGGCGAGTGACGAGTGTGGCAGAAGTCGAACATCACCTAAGTGCATGTGCGGAGAAAGACTAAGTCACGAGCGGTGTCAGAGTATACAATCGATTGCAGACTCAGCCATCTATTGAGACTTGCAGTATCAATACCGATCTTGACGAGCCAGTCAACGTCTGCCATGAATGCTCACCTTTGCCGCCAATCTGAATTGCGTCTATTCCTGCTTGATCGAGGTTGTGGCAGCGAGGATTGCATAGACGGTGCGGTGCATCGCAGTAGTGATGAAAGACAAGCTTGTGCTTTGCAGGTGGTTGTTTCGGGACATGCGCGACAGACGGTGCGGCGGGTGCGCCTAAGAGGTGCTCGGCGGAGAGTTGAACGACGTCTCAAGTGACCTGCACCGCGAGGAGAGACGTTTGGGGGGCAGGTCCACATATGTACTACATATGTCCAACCCAACATCACGCGTCTCGCGGAAACTCCACTGGTTGCAGTGTTGACAAGGCCCCTATAGTAGTGGATGCCTGTGGCTTTTCTCACAGTCAAGAATGGCTGGCAGCGCACCAGTGTTACCGTAAAATACTACTGCTAAGTACAACGCAATACATGCAAATTGAAGACACAAAAAATACATATTCATGACCGTGAGCTGGCTGTCGCCATAGTTGGGCTATCAGCGTCGTTTACGATTCACGCAGAAGATAACAAATCTTCAGATTTACGTGGCGCTCGAAGATTTAGTCGTTCCACAGCTTTGTTCCAGCGCTTCTTCTTGCTTTTTTGCTTAGCCCGGAAGTTGCAGCCTCGAGTGCGCGCCGTCGTCTATTTTCAATCAAATCAAAGAGAAGGGTGCTATTTTCCCGAGCACATGCACGAGGGCTTCGCCCTGTTCGTTGAATGAGGGCTGGTAGGTATCCCTGACGTCTGCTAATAATGCGTCCCATAAGCCTGAGCCGCTTCAGACTCGGTAACTTCTCTGTTAAGTGTAGAATTTGATTCCTGGAACTGTATTCTATTAATGAGTGATGGTATTCGAATCGACGGGTAGCGAACGTTAACTGACATTATTGTTGTGTTTTCCCCAGACATTGTGAACAAGTTCATGGCAAAGCACATGACGGACATCGAGATATGGTCGAAAACCGTCGTAAGCATCTGTCCGTATGCGTAGCTTGATGGTTTGTCCTGCGCCAACGTTCCACCCTAAAAGGCCCGGGCTCTCATGTGGTGCTAGCTCGGTAAGCAGGCCCACGCAAAATTTGTACTGTTGCATGATATGTCGTGTTGCTGGATCGTTGGCTAATTTGGACAGACATGCGAGTGCGGCCAATGGGTCAGAAAGATGGCCCAAGGGTTCGAGCTTCTGGAACCTATACTGCGAAGCGAATACGCTAGGGGAGCCCGTGGAGTGCAACTACGAGTGCGCATCAGCACAACGAAAGAAACAACCATGAGTCATGCCTTGATTTGCGGTTTGAACACTCTCTCGCGGAGGATGCGCTCCTTCTTGCGATATTCGGATTCCGTGGAATGTAGAACATCTAGCTCTTCAGCGTCGAGCCCAACATTTCGACTCTGATGCCATCCCTCAAACCAGCCGGGGCCAGGGTCACGCCTTCTTGGCTCGCACTGATCATCTTCCCTCTGAAGAGCAGCTTCTGGGCTGACAGCGGGACTTGCGTCAGCTCCTCCAGTATGGTACAGAGCGATGAGACAGTCCCATCTGAGGGAAGCGAGACTCTGTGGGTATTGCCGGGGAATGCGACGTCGAACGAGATACTCGACATGAGTGCGGCGCTGTGCAAGAAGGGCATCAGATTCTTCGGAGACTTGGCCACTCAGGTGGAGTATAATATGGACGAACAAGGCAGGTCTGATCTCCTGTACGTGTCGTACCGCGTTCTGAGGCCTTCGACGGACCAGGAGTGGCTTGACGCAATCAATGTGAATCGAACGCAAGAAGGACCAACTGAACTTGGTCACATACCAGAATTTCGAGATCATCATGGACCGTTTAGAGAAGGAATACTTCGATTTGGCGAGTCTCATTCGTGTCTCGTGTCTCGTGCCGAATGCCACCCGAAATCCTCCCGCAGACCAAGAATATCCCTAAACCAGACTATGCTATGCCCTGCGAGGATTCAATCTGGGCCGTCCGTGACAATCCGGAAGGGGAGAACAGCAACGCGATCGTTTTCTCTGACGATTGTAACTTGCCTGTACACCAAGGTCCGTTGCGACGTACAAGGTTCTGTGCTCCCTTGTGACGTTGTTCAGGTTGTTACGGTGTCCCATACATTTCGGAGGGTCGGTGGTTCTGTCGAAAGTGTACGTCGTCATCCGAAAACCCCGATGTAAGGATTTCCCCTCCAGTTCTCATCACCGCACCTCCCATAGTGTTGCATATTCTGTCTAGACGAGGGACGTACATTCAAGCAAACGGTTCTTGAGGAGTGGTCTCGTCTTCACTGTGCCATTTGGATTCCAGAGACTCGCGTTGCCAACGAAGTCTTCATGGGACCGATATCAGATTCTGAAAGGATTCTCAAACTCAGATGGAAGTTAGTGAGTCCCTCATTACTTCTGTCCGACGAAGTGAAATTTCCGCGTACTTACCCGCTCAGAAATGCTCAATATGCAGTATTCGCGAGGGAGCCTGTATTCAGTGTACGAAATCGTCATACTTTCTCGCATTTCATGCTACATGTGCGAGGAGAGAGAAGTTGCTCATGCCAATGAAGAGCATGCAAGGTTCCGAGCCTGTCACGCTAACCTGTTACCACGAAAAACACCTCACTGTGAGATGTTCGTTCGTTCGTATTTTATCCACCAGCTTACATATGCTACCGCTGCAGAAAGAGCAAGTAGAGGCTAGGCTGAAGGCTTTAGCTGCGGATGGTGTCATGTCAAGCCCAACTTCCAAACTCTCAAAGTCGACAAGAGCGTACGCAAAGACGTACAAGACAGGTCCATCTTTGGTTCCCTCACTCATTGTTGACCGCATCCTAAACCACATCACCAAGATCACTATCCGAAAGAAGCCCGAGTTCATATACATGGTATGTAAGTACTGGAGCTTGAAGCGAGAAGCGAGGCGGGGAGCACCACTCCTAAAGCGGCTCAATCTCGAACTTTGGACTGCTTCCAATGTCGGGAGAGTGCAGACAGGAGGAAAA
The DNA here is from genome assembly GCA_024663435.1 of Pisolithus sp. B1. Taxonomy (NCBI): domain Eukaryota; kingdom Fungi; phylum Basidiomycota; class Agaricomycetes; order Boletales; family Pisolithaceae; genus Pisolithus; species Pisolithus sp. B1. The sequence goes on from JANFAA010000066.1 coordinate 112,622, forward strand.
GGCTCTGAAACTCAAGGTATGCTGCAACAACGCTATCTGTTACGACTGGCTAACACCCGTTCAGCATTCGAGACGGGTCCAAAAGGACCTCGAGACACTTCGCGAGCTCACTCTGCTGAGTCGCAAGTGGGAGAGCCGTAGCCCGCCCAACTAGAATCAATCCACAGAGTACTGGAAGTCATTCTATTCCCGCACGAGGCGCCGATGCGCCCAGCACTCGAGAAATTTCTTGCTTGAGTTCGTCAGTGCTGTTGTCCTCTTACTCCTCACGTTCGCGTAGGCTCGATCGGAATGGTCTGTTTGAGCGCCCCGTGTCAAAGATAGAGGTCCCTGATTATTATGACGTCGTAAAGAATCCTATGAGCTGGGACATTATTGATGTAAAACTAGATCGCCACGAATACTGGGATCTGAGCGTATTTAGGCAGGAGTCCCTGCAATGGTGTTTAGTGATAGCGGGGCTAACAGTACTTCACAGAATGATGTCGAGCTAGTCCTATCCAATGCTATCTTGTGTAACAAGCCTGGTACACCCTTCTACAAGACCGCTCAGCTCATGCAAACTAGTATTCAGCCCATTTTGGCCGATCTTTCCTCGACCCTCAGCCAATACTCCGAAGTTGTCACCACTGTTCCCAATTCTCAGGCACTCGACAGGCCAATGGGAGACCTTGAGCCCCCATTGGAACTGCTTGAGCTGCTAGGATCTCCAGAAGCAATTCGGAACGACTATAAGTTCATCCTAGAAACCAATCCCCTCTCGTCCTTGTTAAAATTTGAGATTGGACAGCTTAAACCGCGGCCACCCCCACAGCCACCAAAGCCCAAGGGACCTAAGAAAGCAGCTACAAAAGCGCTCAAAGCCAGAGAGTCAAGTGCTTTGGATATGTCTCCTGGTTTCCACACGCCCCGCACCCGTTGTGTTCATGCTGCTCTAGCAACTTTTGAAGCCGAGGCGCCGGGGGGCGTTGCTGATACAGAGATTTATGATGCAACGGTACAGAAACCCATGAAAGGGCGGCATGTACCTAGTGTTACACAGGCCCCGTTGGTCGTCCCACAGGTAGTCGAAGACGTGGATAACCAATGTTCCCTCAAGATGTTTGATGCCGGGCGGATTATCCCGAATGGCCGGAAACGGAGTGGGTGACAGCCGCTAGACAGGTCTTCGCAGCCACCACCGAAAAAGCAAGCGCGGATAGGTAAGTCGCGTAACGTTGTACACCACCTACGTTATTTACTCGCGCACCAGATTGCAGAATGTCGCACGCTTCAAAGCTCAACGGGGGTGTAATGGTAATTTGCAAATCAAGAGTACACTTCTGGTGATGAGGTTATCACCGGCTTCCATCTCGTCCGACTCTGCGTAGCCACGCACTCATCCACCCATAGCTACTTGGACTACGATGCCTACGATGCCTTGCTGCATCGCATCTTCAAACAGGTACTAGAATGTCGTCTCTAATCGCTCCAGCGTTGCTAATAACCCTCCTCAGACACAGGGGGATGCGTGGTTCAAAGCGTCGGAAGAGGACGTATCTGCTGGTGTCTGTGTTCGTGCAGAGCCTGGCCACTTCTGCGTCTTCCCATATGAGAACCCAATTCTTTCCTCCTCCGAAACGGCAGTCCGTGCCCTCAATAGGGAGGTTTCGTTTACTTGAAAAGTCGAATGTTTTGGATGCCCGTACCTGGCAATTTTTATGCTCGTGCCTGGAAATGTTTACGCTCGTACCTAGAAATGTTTATGAGCCGACATTGGGCTCCCCCGGGCTCCACTTGTCATTGGTGTTACGGTGTGTGCATGTCAGGACGAAGGTGCCCCCCGACGCTGTGCCTCCGCCCTTGCTTCAAGTTGCCATCATCGCCCTCAAGATCACTATGTTAAGCTCCAATGATGATCGAAACTACAACGGTGAAGCAAGAGCATGATGACAAGGCAGCTCAGCAGTACAATCGTGCGCTTAGTAGCCGCCAGACTTGCACCAGATTATACCCCATCATCAATGACACCAGCACTCCGCCTCCGGGTATGTTCTCCAGCGGTTTCCAAAAATGTTGTGTTCTATTCTCAACCCATCCGAGTCCTCTCCCTCAGTCTCAGCCACCAATACTCAGACTCTTGACGAAGCAATTCCATATATCAAGCACCTCATTGCCAAGCTGCTGGACTATTTCATCAGACTTTGGTGCTGGTGAAGGCTTACATTTGACGTGACCTGACGTGACCTTGTATACACATCCTGACCCCCGAAGGACCATGCCAACTCGTGTGTACTGCTCATCATATGGTAGGCCGGTGAGCCATGGTATTTGGAGACGGTTGTGGTAGCGATGCTGGTGGGCCTGAAGTTCGAGCTGGTATCGTTGGCTACTAAGTTTAGTGAGCGAGTTCCCGAAAGATTTGCAAATGCATGGTATTATAAATTTAGAGGGAAACCTAGCAACGATGTCCTCGACGTCAGCCATGGTGCACTGCGTGGGTCATGGCGGTCGCGGTCAGTGTCCTCAACGTTGGTAGTCACACATGCAGTCAGGCACGCAGCACCATCGATGTTCGTGACGTTGGAGCGCCAATATCTAATGACTGGAAGGTGCCACTCGGGAAGTGCCGCTGGCGGTGGCGATAACCTTGCTTGCACCATGCAATTGTAAACACAGTATACAGCTCAAGTCTACACAGACCGAGTCCTTTGTCAAAGGCGCTCCCAACCGCTTGCGACATGTTCTGTCAGATATACAGTACTTCCATCAATGCGAAAGGTCCGCAGAGGAACACCGGAGTTTGGCAGCGACCAACCACACACCTAGGAGCATGCAGGACGACATAGAGGCAGGCGACGTATCCGTGGGCTGCGCACCGGCCTCTCAAACAACAGTGACTAGTGGGTTGCATGACTGTCTGGCGCTGGAGGCAGCCAAACTTGTGGGCATCTTCCCATGTGAGCATTCCATTGCATTCGATCAACCACCCTCACTTTCGATGTTCGCAGTAGACGCAGGACTTCCGTCCATGGAAGATATTTTAGCCATCACCTCATGTGTTCAGAGTGCTCGGGCGACGGATTTTCACAACCTGCCGCAGTGGAAGGAACTGATGTCCAGAGATGTTGACCAGCAAAATACATATAGTGGATCAACTACGCCATCCACCATGGCTCTACCAGCCAATGTGATCCCCATTGACCAAGACGTGATATGTCAGCAGAACACTACGATTGTCTGGTGGAGTCAGAGATATTGGAGGCTGATCTTAGTGCTGTCGAGCCGTCCATGCTTAATGTCGGTCAATGAACGCGAGCTTACCAGATTATCACATGGCACCTCAATCAGACTCTGTGTGGTCGTTCACTACTGCCATTACGCATGGTCTTACACGGTGAGGGAGGAACTGGTAAATCGAAGGTGACTCGGGCCATCACGGAGTATTTCACATCCAGAAGTGCACGACATCTCTTGCTCAAGGCGACACACACGGGAGTGACTGCGTCACTGATACCAGGCTTGGAAGCCTCCGTGATTGCTGTTGAACCTGTCAGCAAAAGCTATGGCATTCAATATACGACGACCCGGGCGGCCGAGTCTCGTACCGAGTGCGATGGCTGCAGTATCCTATGACAAGTGCTTACGCATTCGCCGATTACCATGCTCAAGGGCAGACCATTTCCCGCGTCGTTGTCGATACCGCCTGACCGTGGCAGACAGGTGGACATATCCTGTTCAACCTTTACGTTGCTTTGTCAGGGAGCTCCGGTCGCGACACCATCCGTTCACCAAGAGATTTCGATGATGAAATGTTCCTGTGCAGTCACTCACTCAGGACGCGCAGGCAGAGGATGATCATCTTGCTTTCTTCCACGGTACTTGGTGGTTACGGATGTCGGAGGACATCTGATTCCTCGGAGCCCGAAACCTTCAAGCACCAAACCCGATTTTCAAGCAATCGAAACCTCCCTAATCCAGTCGTGGCAGTCAAAGTGCGGAGCGCCGCGGTGTACACTGCCTAAGTTAGCAACCGTGTATGTCGGTCTTTTTCTCTTCAAATGCGTATCTCAGGCTCACGTCGGTTGATTTGTACCTAAGCGCTGATGACGCTACTGCCAAACCTGTATGTAGGTTGATCAGAACAGGGTCCTGTATGCAAATAATCGATTCTATGACCCGCCTTCCCGAGGGGAAGAGGAGCAGTGAGTTGTTTTTATCCTAAGTTCCCCAACTAACTTATTTTGCTCACGGCCGCAACTGACCTGAAAATACTGAGATGAACGTGTCCTTGTCTTATGATCCAATCAGTCGGACGAGATTGTCCCTGTACCGTGACTCTGAAGACAAGCTGATCAAGCTGGTCTGGCGTGCTCAAGCTACCTTTTCCGCTCCGCCTTCCGAGGTAGGAGCTACAGCAGAACCATCAGACAAAGATCTCGTCGACAGGGCTGGACATGCGATGTCTTCCGAAAGATCCCCGTCACCGAGAAGGAGCTCCCCAATTTGAATAACAAACCCCTAGCTCCAACGGCAGGCCGTAAATGGTTTCGTTGGCGGTCCACCCGAGAAGACCGCGACGTCGAGAAGGTATCGCAGAAGGCCCGGCCAATGAGACTCATTGCGCCGCTCTACAGTGGTTTGGGTTGTGCTTTGTCGATATGTGAGTGTTTACCTGACCAACTCGGGAGACTTTGCCTTTAATGACGTGCGAACTTCTAGATTTTGTTGGCAGCGGCATCAGCATGCTTCTTCGAGAGTCTCTTTTAGACGGCTCTTGGATAAGATTTGCCCTTCTGGTGACTGTCCCGTTTAATTTTTGTGTGTCCCTCGTGACTCGGCATCGCACCTTGAATGTGGTACTGCACTAAATGAACGTTCTCGGCACTTCTTCTCCATGTAGATCATTAACAATCTTGGGATGATGTACGAATTTCTATTCTTATGATGTAGAGTAGCATCACTAACCATCATTCTATTCTAACTTCGGCCCTGTGGCACAGTATCACGAGAATTCGCGATTCTATTCAGCTGTCTGGTCAGAACCGAACAAGGAGGTCGGCCATGCTCTACCTCATATCACGATTGAGATGCCGGTCTACAAAGAAAGTTTGGAACAGACCATGTGTGTTTTTTGTTCGCTTGAAGTACTGTTGCTAGTATTCAATAAACGTTTAGCGTGCCTTCTGTCTTCTCCCTCAAAAAAGCCATGCAGTCATATGCTTGCCAGGGGGGGACGTCTACCATAGTTATCCATGATGACGGTCTGCAACTCATCCCCGAAAACGGGCGCTCTGAACGTGTACTCTTCTCCCGGTGGATTCAAGCGCGCCGGCCGATTCAAAAAGGCTTCCGGCGTGAACCATGGGCTCGATCCCAGTTTGAAGCCGGAGCGGCATCTAAAAGCCCTCGAAGAAGCCGAAGAAAGAGGCGATCTCCAAGTTTTTGGCGAGGAACCGCTCGAAGAACGTGCGTTGCGAATGGCTTGCGATGAAGTTTTCGAGGAGAGCAGCGGGAAGTGGAAACCACGGGCTAGCAATGGGAGGTCCATCCATATCGAGGAGATCATTCTACTTGTCGATTCTGACACTATCGTTCCGGAGGTGACGAGAACTTAACAGTTCGAATGCAACGCATGTGTCGACTCTTCCGCAGGATTGCCTTCGGGATGCAGCCCGCGAACTAACCGAGTCTCCTGAAGTTGCGATCATTCAGCATAAATCTGGTGATCACCCTTCAACAGCATCTATGCTCCTGAGCTGATAGTCGTCACCTCAGACATTATGCAAGTAGCACATCACTACTTCGAAAACGGTATAGCACACTTTACACGACGAATTAACAGGGCCATATCCCTTCTCCCCTTCAGGCGACCGCGTCCACTGTTCCAGCAGACGGCAAAAAGAAGATATGGTCCGAATCGAATGTATCGGAGGATGTTGGTATGGCTTTGCGCCTTCAAGTACGGCGTAGCGCGACCTGTCTGCGGGGGGTCTCGTTGTCTTACTGATGCAACCGTAGCTGAAGGGTTATATCATTCGGTGGGTAACATATTCTGATGGCGGCTTCAAGAAAGGCGTCTCCCTTACTGTGGACGACGAGCTGAATAGACGGCCAAAGTACTCGTATGGTATGTTTGTTTGTTTGCTGGACATCGCCACGCTGGCAACTTTAAACACCTTTCAGGCTGTAGCGAGCTGGTTTTCAATCCCCTGATCAGCTGGTGGCGTTTAGGCCCTGTTAATAAACAACTGCGTACTTTTGTGTGGTCAGATGCATCAGTTCACTACAAGTTCACTATGATGTCTCGTGCGTGACATATATGTATTTCACGATTCGTGTGCCAGTATTGACGACTTTTTCGGTAGACATGTTATCTTACTGTGGGTTACTTACTGTGAAAACTCTTTTCATCGCTGTTCGTATGCCAACTATCTTTTCAGACGGTATCGCAGCAGCCGCGGCGTTGTCCTCGGCGAATCACTTTCTTCTGGGATTCGACATTCAGGTAGATGGATATTATCTCCACAGTTTTGAGCTGTTCCTGGCGATTCTAGCCGTCTTCCCTGGATTGGGAATTTTTGGATACATCCTGCTCGAGTACCGCCTTTGGCGCCGCAGCCTGCTTGATGTATTCATCGAGACCGCAACCTGGGTACCGCTTTTGTCAGTCTGCAATCGCTTCGATGTGTCGTAGTCTGACGTATATGCCATTTCTAGTTTCCTCTTTTTCAGCGGCCTTAGCGTGCACTTGACGGTTGCGTTGCTTGCACATATGTTCTCGTACAACATCACCTGGAGCGCTACGAAGAAAGAGGTCGAGCGATCCAATTTCGTTATCGAAGTCCCGCGTATTAGGCCTAAAGCAGTCTTGATTGGCGCTTTTGTGGGCCTTCGCGTCATTCGCAACAATAGTTGTCCTTAGCTTCGATATCGTGCCCGCCAGTTGGCAGATTCCGGGATAATATTGGGCCGTCATTCTCCCACTGGCGTGAGTCTTTCGCCGTTGATCGTGTCTCATTGTCCAACCTAACCCTTCATGTGCGCAGCCTCGTTGCTGGCTGTCACGTCTTGTTCCCTGTAGGTTTCCTATTCGAACACATGGAAATCACGTTTGTAACTTGCCTTCTTTTGTCCACAGATAATACTGAACCCGTGGTTGATGATTTTCTCATATTAAGTGCTCTGTCCTTGTGGGTTTTGAGTGGATCGTGCCTGGCTGCATAGGGTACTAGGGTGTTAAATACCAGATTCCAGATTCAGCGTCATGCATGGCAAATCGGTGAACAGGAGCGTAGTGGTCTGATGGTGCAGCTATGAAAGAAAATAAGTGCAGTTGAATGAGCACGATGGAGCGCTGAGCTAGTGAAAGTGCGGCTTTACGCCGCACTTCGGGAGGTCATTTCGATCCACCGCAAACTGAATTTCGGTTCCACAGCATCCAACGGAGCACCGCCTTTGCTGTGCATGTATATGGTCATCCACCAGCACTTTACATAAACACCAAAATTGTACTACGGTCCTGTAGAAAACGTAACAAACAAATATTCAAGATCAGAGTGGTATAGTGTGCAGATTCTTGATTCTTGTAGACTACAAAGTGATTGAGAGGGAAAATATGAGGAATGAGTGAAAAACCCGCCGGCAAGCAAAGGGTATCAGCTTGCATTATTAGCGATATCTTCTAGGCGTGACCTGATGTCACTACTCCTCGTCACTCCCACCATCAAACTGCGTGCCCTCATCGTTGTCGTCCACTTTCCCACCAACTTGCACATCAATCAGACCAAAATCCAGGCTTTCGGGACCTGGTTTTCGTGCCGCTGTTTCCAGTGCCCCCAGCTTTGGCCTTGTCCATCGAAGTCCGTCGTCGGCTCTTCTCTGCAAGGTCAGTTTTTCTTTCCAAGCCTGCAATTCCTCGCGGTAAGCTTCTCTACGGTTCTTCCGTGCTTGGTCTACTTCTTTCCGGGTCAGCGTGTTCCGTTTGTGCCTTTTTTGCTTCCGTCGGTTCTCACGCTCAGCTTTCCACTCAATTGTCTTATCTACTTCAGGGTCCAGTTCGGCTCGGCTCAGGGCTTGTCGAAGGCCAGGCCTGGCACCTAACTGCGTTGGCGGTAGAGTTTACAGTCCACATTTTATTGACGTGGATACAAGCCTTGAGGTTGAGTAGAACGTTACATAATGCGGGACAGGGGTGGGGCTTGCAATTGGGAACATAGCTCCTCGGTCACTGCTACGATAATATCGAGAGTCGCTGAACTTCGTAAGATTCAGGCCTTGCGTGTCATGCTTCCGATGGTCAAGCTTCAAGACCCTTCTTCGCTTGTTAAATTATGCACGGCAGTCTCCAAAAGGAAAGCTCTCCAAAAGTGTGTGATAACACGTCAGAATGAATGCCTATTCGGGTTTAACTCGGACTCATGCCTCTCGCGTTCCGATCTGTTTACCTCAGCTGGCGTCCGCTTAGGAAACAGGGGTAACCATGCAATCTAGATGCGCGGAAGGGCTTTTCCCGATGCTTTTAAAGCGACGTCCAACATGAAAGTTTCATAGGACCAGCGTTAACAGTGCTTGTCTTTCTCCAGCAAGGAGAGCCATGGTTATGCTCTTCCCAGTCGCGAGAACGGTCCTCCTCATCTTCGTGGCCCTAAACTTCAAGTCATTGCAATGGCGCCTGATTGGTTGCAGCGTCGTCGTAGCCTTCCTTGCAGCAGACTTGCCACTCGCCCGCACGGGTTATATGAAGTTCGATAATGTGTTCGGTGCCGCATTAGGCACTACCGTGCTGCAAGCCATTCGTTTTTTGCTGCTAATGCGACCTATGGAAGAATATCGGCACGATGCAGACAAGGTTCCCGCGTACCAGCTACCATTTTTCCAGCGGTGCTTCTGGCTCTTTAGAATGACCAGCTCACCAAGAGGTGTCGGTTGGTCGTTCAGGGTAGGCCTTAACCCTTGCGCTGCATTCGCCGGTTTTGATCTCCCTTTTTTTTGAAAGGTTAAGAATGGTGTTGTTCCTGTTAAACCATGCCATCGGACGCGCCCGTCGTTCATAGCATCGCGACTGCGCTGGTTGTTCTCTCACTACTTTCTCTTGGAAGCCGCGCTCTTGTACACGCGTTACAATCCTGTCTACCTGTCTGAAGCGTCTGTCACCTCGCAAGGCTATATCCTGCAATGCCTTAACGTTGCTGCAATACCTTGCCAGATGTATGCTCTCATAACTTGTGTACACAGCACGTTGGCCGTCCTCGCAGTGGCTACGCACTTCAGTGAGCCACAGGCGTGGCCACAACCCTTTGGACGCTGGAAAGATGCGTACACTGTTCGTAGACTCTGGGGGTGCGTCAGGATCTGAACAAGAATGCTGGATAAGCGCTAATGTTCCGACTTACCTTTTCACGTTCCAGGAGGACCTGGCACCAGATGGTCAGGCGTGTGAGTACATGCAGCTCGTAGACCAAATACTTACTTAACGGCACGTGTTCTGGTAGGACCTAACCCTCTTTGGCCCCCACTGGCCCAAACATAATCCCTGGGATCCGGTACACAATGGGGATTCTTCGGTTAGTAGGCCAAGGGAGCGTGAACCATGGGGAAGGAGGTATCGCAGGCTTTGTTATGCATTCATTTGCTCCGCCTGCATGCACGTTTGTGGAGACGTCTTGCTTCAGTTCAGGCTATGGAAGGATTTCTCATCTTTTGGCCCTTCTGGGACGACGGAAGTCCCCAACTTGATCGGCTATTCTGCTCCATATTTCTTCTGGCAGCCCGTGGGAGTACTTGTGGAAGAGTCTGTAGTGGGAATAGGGGAGCGTATGGGCCTGCAGGAGAGTACATGGACAAGACTTGTTGGGTATGCATGGGTGTGGGTGTTCACAAGTGTCACCCTTGTGTACTCGGTGGATGGTTTGAAAAATGCCGTCCACATTAGTTACCTAGCTGGGGAAGGCACGGGACTCCCGGTGACGCTGATCGAGGTAATAGTCGATCGTGTTTTCGGCGTACAACTTGCACCGGTGATCTCATCGTGGTTCTCACGCATGTGATGGGACCACCAGGTTGACCGGAGTAGTACATCGAACCATGATGCATGACTTACCGCTGTTTGAAGGAGTGTATGATATGTATATTTGATAGGCGCGAGAAATTATCTTATCATGACATCTTAGACAGCGCGGTTAGCAGAATTTAGATACGTCCTAAATGTAGTGCCACACTGGAAGATATATAATATTCTGTTTAGTCCGGAGGTGGAACTTACTGCTTGCATACCCAATCCTAAATTTAATTTGAGGTTTTCTTTGAAAAACATCAGGTTCTGCCCTCAGATTGTGCTTTGAGTTTTATGCTGCAGCATTTAGGACCAGCCCAATTCTGCTGACTGCACTGTGTCATGAAAAGTGCAGAAAAAGAATATTGGATCTGTACAATTACATAGATCAATCTCTTCTAATGCCATGGCAGACCAATTCTTACAGCCTGAATCTGTTCATCACTGAATCACTGCAGAAACAAGATCCTGTCTGGTACTGGGTATTGTATGTGCAGACAAGTAAACAGTACATAGAATGCACTTCAACAGAAATGTTCTGCCCTTGTTGTGGCAATTTACGTAAAGACATGCTTTTCAGACAAGCCAGCCCCAGTCCAGACCGTCCTCCAGCCATTGCGCAAGTACATCATGTGTTCATATGGCCATGGTATAGGTTTCTTCGAATTCATGCACATATGTACAGGCATAATGCAGAACCACTAACAGAAGAGCTGCTACTAGTTTGGCACATGGGGGCTTACTCGATCTTAGGTCCAAGATGTTACAGGACACGAGGCCAACGCATGTCATTCGGGTAGAACCCAAACGTTCGCTGACGTGAATGTCATAATGCGCTAAAACCTTCAGGAGCCATGAACGATGCAGTTGATAAAGGATGCTCGGAACGTCGACGGGCGGGGACCGCGGTGATGGGCTGTTGACTGACAGATTGCTGTATCACGGCGTGCTGTTCGGTCAGCACACATTCATTAGTACAAAAGTAGCCCCGACGGTTCCCATTCAGGGGTTAAATTGCGTAAGGCCGCTGGACAGGCTTAAAGCGCTTGTCTTCCTCACGTAGGACAGCGAGGTGAGCCATGGATGTGCTCTTCCCTGTCGCGAGGACGCTCCTCCTTGTCTTCGCTGCCTCAAACTTCAAGTCGATGTCATGGCGCCTCATTGGTTGCAGTGTTGTCGTAGCCATCCTTGCAGCAGACCTGCCACTCGCCCGCACGGGAAATAAGAAGTTCGATTATCTATTCGGTGCCACCCTGGGCACTACAGTGCTGCAAGCCATCCGTTTTTTGCTACTGGTGCGACCTCTGGAGGAATATCGGCATGAGGCGGACAAGGTTCCTGCGTACCAACTACCGTTTATCCAGCGGTACTTCTGGCTCTTCAAGATGACCAATTCACCAAGAGGTATTGGGTGGTCGTTCAAGGTTGGTTCTTTCGCTTGCATTTCTTTCGCCAACTTTGATCTTACCTTCTTGCAAGGCTGAGAGTTCTCTTATTCCTGTTGACCCGCGTCATCGGACCCGCGCGTCATTCATAGCGTCACGGTTACGGTGGTTGTTCTCTCATTACTTGCTGTTGGAAGCCGCGACCTTGTACACGCGTTGCAACCCCGTCTTCCTGTCTGAAGCGTCTGTCACTTCACAAGGCTACGTCTTGCAATGTCTCAATGTCGCTGCAATCCCTTGCCAGCTCTACGCACTCCTAACCTGCGTACACTGCACGCTGGCTGTCCTTGCGGTCGGTGCGAACCTCGACGAACCACAGGCGTGGCCTCAACCCTTTGGACACTGGAAAAATGCGTATACTGTTCGCAAATTTTGGGGGTGCGTCAGGACCCGAACAAGAACGTCTGACAAACACTGATTGTCTCACTTATCTTTACACGTTCCAGGAAAACGTGGCATCAGATGTCTCGGCACGTAAGTACACGCAGTCCCTAGACCGAATATACTCAATGATGCATATCCCGGCAGGACCTCACGCTCTTTGGGCCCCATCGGCCCAAACGTAGTCCCTGGGATGCGGCACCCTCAGTCAGTAAGCCAAAGGAGCGTGAACCATGGGGAGTGACGTATCGCAGGCTTTGTTATGCGTTCATGTGCTCCGCCTTCATGCACGTTTGCGGGGATGTCTTGCTTCAGTTCAGGATATGGGACGATTTCTCATCTACAAGCACTTCCGGGACGACGGCAGTCCCCAACATTATCGGCTATTCTGCCCCGTATTTCATCCTGCAGCCAGTGGGAGTACTCGTGGAAGATGCTATAATTGAATTGGGGAAGCGCATGGGCCTGAAGGAGAGTACATGGACAAGAATGGTTGGATATGTATGGGTTTGGGTGTTTACAAGCTACTCCCTTGTCTTTTCGATGGACGCTTTGAAAAACGCTGCACAAGCTGGGTATCTGACAGGGGAAGGCGCGGGAGCACGAGCGACGCTGATCGAGATGGTAGCCGATCGCGTTTTCGGGGTACAACTTGCAGCGGTGATGTCGTCGTGGCTTTCACGCATGTGATGAGATCATAGATGGGTTTCACAGCTGTTTTAAGGAGCGTATTGTATTTACGGTCGGCTCCCCTCTAACACATACTCGGCAATGTCATAACACATAGTCCCTTATAACACATGCATTTTTGGATTTCGTGACAGGATCTTTGGCCCATAACCCCTCTCCGACAACACATACCTTTGGGCCTATCCCGACGGGGTGTGTGCTACGAGGGAGTCGACTGTAGTATGGCGGCTGGCCTCGGCTGAACGCGATGAATTTAGCAACTCGACCCGAGTATTCCATCATGTAAACATGGAAACAGCACGCGGTCTGTCACGAAAGCACTGAGCGTACTTCGCGTTGACTGTGCATGCAATGTTCCAGCGTCTCGTTAGGCACCCTCTCGACTCGCTGGCTCGACTGTGGTAGTTGTACGGATCCGATTTACAATAGTGTATCGTTGCGCTAATAATTAGAAAACGAAATCGCCGTCAGACGTGTGTGTACCTGAGTTGAATGGCGTATGGGGTTGACCCGAGGCCACCCTGAGAATTTGACGCTCAACTTGTGTCTTCCTTCGTCACAGCAGAGGTCGTCGCAGCGCGAGTCCCCCGCCAGAGCGCCTTCGTCCCTTGGTTTCTCCATGCCCAGCCTATTCTCCCGTGCCAGGACAAACTCAATTCCAGGCAAGAAATCTGGTCTGGGCACCATTCACGATGAGTTTGGCCGCGTGAAGAGCAGAGACTCTGGCAACGGCCCTTCTCTCACCCTCACCGGCAGGAAGGACAAGGAGAAAAAGAAGGACCAGAAGTCCAGGAAGCGTACCGTCTCTTCTCCCAAGCCTGATAATGAAGTCGTCAGCCTCTTCGCTCAAATTCCTGACGGCAGTTTTCTCACTCTCAACCTCGACCGTCCTCGCGACGAATCGGGGGAGGTGAAGACTTTCGAGCACGACTACGGCTACCTTTCCTACGAACGTCACGTTATCCTCGGTCTAGACGAGGTGGCACGGCTCGTAGATGTGGTTGCCAACGAGCTCACCACTCGATGCCTCACAACGCCCTTCATTTTTTCTGCTCTCGCCCTTGACATCTCTTCCTCCGCTATCAAGCGTCTCATTCGAACTTTTCTCGATACTTGTGCAAATCCATCCTCTGCAGACGCAGAACGTCGCTGGCGCGAAGAAGCGCGCTTCGCGGGTGCCCATGAACTAGGCATGTGCATTCGATGGGGTCTTGCACGCGTCGTAAGAGTAGTCGGTGGCCAGCCCGTGCGAGGGCTTATTTCTTGGGAACACTACTCGGAGTTTCGTGATTCGGAGGCGGGTATGTGATTCCTCGCGTATGCACGAGGCATGACGACTTCACTTAATGATTAACATTTGTATCACAGCCCATGGTTACCCCGCCGCGCATTTTTCGGCGTTCTTCCCACCTCTGCCATCCGTCTTGCAGTCCATCTTATCGACGCTTTTGGACCTTCTCACTCGCTTCGTTGCTCACAGTTCTTCCTCGGGTCATACACCACCGACATTATCACCACTCTTCGGACCGTTACTGTTTGGTCTAGGCCCAGCAAGTCTTGCCTTTCACCACACTTATATCCATTATTTGCGCGCGGTCAATGCCATGGAACACGTCCTCTTGGCCTACATCCGCTGGCAGGATGCACCCAGAGTTGCATCTTCTCCATCCCAGATTAACACTAATGTTGCGTTTGGAAGCGCTACTTCCCTTGGTGTTCCCACGCGCCTCAAGGACTGGATTAGGGGGTACCCTTCCATGTTACCATTCCTACATTCGAAAGACAAACAAGGGAGACCCCAAGTGCGTCGCGGTGCTCGCACGGTACGCGTTGTCAGCGTGCGGCGCAACGTTAGGATGTATTCCCCGGACCTCGTCAAGACGGCTGCAAGCTGGGCATCCCGTCCTCGGAACAGTTGTGAAGGCCATACTGGTTTGGCTGGATCCAAGGAGTGGGAGCGTATCGCCTCGTCCGCGCTCAAGCTGCAGCCACGTTACTCAGAAGGATACAAGAAACGGATGGACATGCCACCCAGTTTTCATCCTTTTACGGGTTTGAGTTCAGATTTTTCGTCGGCGACTTCCAGCACATCGTCGACTACGTCTCCTCTAGACGACAGGGATTCACTTGGGCTCGGCCTCGGTCTCGGACCACGCGAAAGAGAAGAGCGGTTCAAGACACTCACCGAAATGAAGTGGGTCGAATTCGAGACAGGTGGCTTTGCCTCGTTCGAGGCCGACGATAAAAAGCTTCAGTTTGACCTAACAGAGAGCGAAAGAACGGTGCGTGTGCGTTCTGTCGTTTATTGTGTTGGACGTTTGTCTAACTGCACTTCATAGCCTCGTTCCGAGAAGCGTCAGACGATGAACTGGAATGACTTCTCGGCTTCTGGTTTCTCTCGATCCGACGGCCCCCTCGATACCTCTCTCCAGTTTAGTGCTCCCGTGGCCCATACCATCACCTCGTGGCCGGCTCACAGTGTGGATATCTCAAAAAAGATCAGGAAGACGCAACGTGCACTCCCACCGTTTGGTTGGGATACGGAGCCTGTCATGGGTTCCGAGGAGGTAATTGAGGAGGCTTTTCTGGATGTATTTTGTGACCTAGTGTACGGAGGTGGGTGGATGGACACCGAACGTGTTGAGGAGACGGACAGGGAGTGCAACTGGGCCCTGGTGAGTTCGCTGTGCAACTCGTTCGCTACCCGTGAGGCGATTCTGAGGCATGTCGTTGTAAGATTGAATTTAAGTCCCTGCCGGTTCACAAGCCCTCAGTCACCCCAGGCACCGATCCTCGTGTAGCAACGACAGTGGTGCTGTTTGAAGAATTTGTGCCGCTGGAGTACAGGCAGCAGCTCGCTAAGGATTCTGGGACAAAAAGGCGGTTGCCACTCTTTTTCGCTTCAATCAAGTCGAAACAGTGGAAGCCAGCTCCAACGCTCAATGGTCGTCCCTATGTCGTTGGTCACGTACCCAAGAGCCCCTCGTACCGCGAAGTCGAGTTCGAAGGTCTTTTGCGATCAAACGGAAGCAAAGTTTTGACGTTATCCAAACCCGCCCTCCCAATGCCATCCCTGCTGGCACCTCCGTCCCCTACATTTTCAAGGCCTAGGCCCAAAAGTCCCCGGATGAACACAACGTACGACTCTGCCGCTCCACTTCCCCCTGAAAAAGAAAAGAAGCTGGAGCGAGTGGCCTCGGACACTCCACTAACTCCAACCAGCAACCGCCGTTCTCGGTTTCGCATCCCAGTCCCGAACCCAGCCATTGTACGGCGGTCGGGGTTAGTACCCGCTGAGTACTCAACTGTCGATTTTGAGACGCGCTTAGCGAGCTACAGTGATGATGAGTGGAATGAGACGGCCAGTACGAAGGCACTCACTCCCGCTGAGAAGCAAGAACGGCGCATGTCCAGGGATGATGCTTGGGTAGACATCCTGGTTGCGAGCCATAACCGTCGACTAGGAACACAGGAGGCTGAGATAAGAGGGGGTAGTGGGGCATTGCTGAGGGGGATGAAGGGTGGTGGTCGCTCGGATCCTGAACTTGCCAGTCAAGAGGTTGCTCAGGTCCTTGCTGGCGTGCGCGCTCGCTCCCCACTCTCTGATGATGAAGAGATTCAATCTCGCCAGCTAACCCCCGATCCGCCTCACGCTAAGGAAGATGAAAACAATGGAGCCTCCCCAGTGCCACACGGTAACGACGACAGCAATGTCGACGAGGACCCTGACATCGACTCGGTGATGTCCTACCCTAAGAAGAAGCGAGTTGGATATTTCGATCTGCACCCTGAGCGGCTCCCTGTGGCAGCAGCTAAGCCCCTGTCGGTACGACCGCGGGCTAATGGTGATGAATCTGACGGTGACGATGTACCAGATGAAATGGTTTACGGGGCGCCTGAACACGGCCCCGCGATGTCCCCTCCGCCGCAGGTCATGAGAACCTCGCTCGAGTCGGCGAGTGAGTACGCTCCAACATCGGTCAATCCCTCTCCTCGTGATATGGACTTCCCGGAATTCGGCAATGGTGAGCAGAGTAGAGAACAGAAGGAGAGCGGACATTCAAGAGCGGAATCCACCACTTTACCACATGTCCAACCCGAATTACCGGTGACGCCACTGTCACAAAGCAAGACTGCTGCGCTTATCGAAATGTACCGCGAGCGGGAAAAGCAGACCACTGTAACAGTCCCATCCCGAATCCCCTTGCTGACACCACCGAAAGATGCGTCCTTGCCTCCGCTTCCTCGTGCTGCATCCCCTACACCATCCCCTCAGTCAGTGCCTCAGATCGAAATCGAGGAAGTCGATGTCGAGGAGCCTGAACCGGAGGAGGAACCTCTCACTCCAAATATACTTTATGAAGACGCCGGAAGCGGCAGCCCTGTTCGATACGTGCATGGCATGCCTCTCCAAAACGTCCTGGAAGAAGACGAAGAGCTAGACCAGTGAAGGAAAAGTCGCTCACTCTTTTTTGGTTTCGTTTATGTTGGATTTTGTGCGACTTGTCCCACGTTCAGTACTAACCCTCATTTCCTCTCCTGTTCTTCTACTTCCCCGCCCCGTGCAACGGTTGATACCTCTTCCTTTTACCGGTGCCGGGTACTGCATTTTTCCCCCTTCTTAATCTTCACTATATTGACGTTCTTTTTTTTTTCCTTTCCTTATTAACATAACCTGAATTAACCTGCGTGCGCTGACCATTTCTAATTTCACCGCCTTCTAACCATGCCAATTGGCTTGTCATACATATTTGCCCACCCACATATGTTTGCCATTCCTTCATCATCTCTCATCTCTTGCGGAGTTAAATTGACGAATTGTGTTACTTAATATCGAATGAATATCAGGTTCGGTTCGGTTGTTATCCAGCGTGAGCTTTGGTGGTGCAGTGGAGGGTGTGAAGGATGGATCAATGACATCGGCACATGACTGTCCTATTTATAACGGTAGTGGTAGCAGACCACACCTTATCGCAGTGGACGCCCTAATCCTTCACACTTGTGTCATTTCCACTTGGTCGAGCTTGCAATTACCATGGTCGTCCCTGACAGATCGATACGTATATGTGCAGATCGAGGAGGAACTTTCTGCGATGTCCATGCGTATGCATGCCTCTTCCCCTCTCAGCTACCTCCCTCATCGACACCTCAGATCTTACCCTGATCCTGAGAACCCCAAAACGCGCAAAGAGCTGGTGATCAAGCTACGTGAGTGGTGACTGGCTTGATCGTAGGAGGGCGTCGTATTGACCTTCCCAAGTGTCCCAGGACCCAGCCAATTACCAGGATGCGCCTACTGAGGGAATCCGCAGAGTGCTGGAGATCGTAACGGAGGAGAGAATTCCACGGGGAACGGTCCTCTCAACAGACAAGATCGGTTAGCCCTCCGTTCTCCCCTTAGTATTAACCGTTTGAACCGCCTTTCCTGGTTCTTCTCAGTACTAAACTGAATACCGATTATCACACAGATTACATTCGCTTATCTACGACAGTCGCCACGAATGCGCTTTTGGAACGCAAGGGTCGCAAGCACGCCCTACTCATCACGAAAGGTTTTAAAGACCTCCTTCTGATCGGTAATCAGTCACGCCCAAAGATCTTTGACCTCAACATCAGGCGACCAACGTCATTGTACAGCGACGTCGTTGAAGTAGACGAGCGCGTCACGCTCGTAGGGTACGCATCGGACCCTCAGGCCGAGGAACATGCGGTACAGTTCAACAGTGGCGGTAGCGTTAAGAAGGGGTATACTGGTCCAGGTTGGGACGGTTATGGCTTTGCAGAAGGACCTGGCGACGTCGTTCAAGGCATATCCGGGGAAGCGGTGCGAATACTGAAACGGCCAGGTGTGTGTGGTTTGGGTTTCGCATCCCAACTCCTAAACTCGATTGACCCTTTTCTAAGATCTTGAGGTTGTGAAACGCGATCTTCAGCACCTGTTTGATTCCGGTTACAGGTCAATCGCCATCGTCCTAGTGCACTCTTACACCTTCCCGGAGCACGAGAAACAGATTGGACAACTTGCACGGGAAATAGGGTTCACTCAAGTCTCGGAATCGTCACGCTTACTTCCCATGATCAAAATGGTCCCGCGAGGGGTGTCCTCAACCGCAGACGCATATCTGACCCCTATTTTGCAATCATATTTAGACGGGTTCTTCACCGGCTTCGATGCTAAGCTCAGGGATGGACGATTGAGGAGCCCGCGAGTGGAATTCATGGGCAGCGATGGTGGTTTGCTCGATCTCGGCAATTTTTCCGGATTGAAGAGTATTCTCAGTGGGCCCGCCGGCGGCGTGGTTGGGTATGCGCTGACCAGTTGGGACGAAGACAGAAAACACCCAATTATCGGGTTTGTGTTTGTTTCGTGAACTTCGAATCCCTTTCCTTACACCCCACCAGAATAGATGTCGGTGGCACGTCAACAGACGTATCACGCTTTGACGGCAGATACGAGATAGTTTACGAAACGACGACTGCAGGAGTTACCATCCAGTCACCTCAACTGGATATCAATACTGTTGCCGCTGGTGGGGGATCTTGTTTGACGTTCCGCAATGGTCTCTTCCTGGCAGGCCCAGAAAGCGCTGGAGCTGAACCTGGTCCCGCGTGTTATCGGTGGGCTCCGCCGCTTTCGTCTAAGTTTGTTCAAAAGTGACTCCATTACCATTTCCCAGAAAAGGCGGGCCGCTGGCTGTAACGGATGCAAACCTGCTCCTTGGACGTTTGATACCCGACTACTTCCCGAGAATTTTTGGAAAGAACGAAGACCAAAGTTTGGATGTCGAGGCATCAAGGACGGCTTTTGAGAAACTCGCTTCAGAGATCAACAACAACCAAGATGTACCTCTTGAGTTAGATGAAATTATATACGGGTGCGTACTTGTGCCGCACGTTGATGACACCTTCTTTACCAAAGCGCAAGGTTCATCAAAGTTGCAAACGAGACGATGTGTCGCCCAATACGAGCACTGACAGAGGCTCGTGGATACTCAACTAGTAGCCACATGTGCGCATTCTCCACACGTATGAGGCGCTTTGTACGTTATTAACGGAAAACCAGACTGGCTAGCTTCGGGGGTGCAGGAGGACAACACGCCTGCGAGATTGCAAGTATTCTTGGGATCAAGACTGTCCTAATTCACCGTTATAGTTCTGTTTTGTCTGCTTATGGTTTAGCTCTGGCTGACCGGTGAAGCCTTCACCGAAGCCTCGTCGAGGTGTAACTAACCATCATTGCATAGAGTATATGAACTCCAAGAACCATCGTCCACCTTTTACTCAAACTCTACGAGATCCTCGCTCCTCGCACGGCTCGATAAGCTGACGAAAAGTGTTCAGGCAGAATTGGCTCGCCAGGGCTTCGAGGAGGACCGCATCAGGGTGGAACGAATGTTGAACATGCGCTTCAACGGAACGGATACTGCACTGATGGTTCTGCCTGTGCCAAGCGACGGTGATGGGGACGAGGATTTCGAAGCTGCCTTCAAGAAAATCTACAAGGCGGAATTTGGTTTCCTATTGGAGACGAAGAGCATTGTTGTTGATGATATCAAGGTAGGCATCGAGAATTGGCAAGTCAGAGAGGGATATATGTATATGTTTCCCATACAGGTCCGTGGTGTTGGAAAGACGTTCGACAGCCTCGGAGAGTCAGTATATTCCGAAGTGGAGCGGATCAAGAGAGCACCAGTCGACCAGTCCAGAGCTAGCTCGAGGAATAGCGTATACTTCGACAAAGTGGGAAGAGTGCACGATACGCCGGTCTTCGAGTTGGATAAGATATCCGTTGGTGATGAAGTTGTGGGTCCAGCCGTGGTCATTGACAATACCCAGACGATTGTCATCGTTCCAGGAGCGAGGGCGGTACTTACTAGGAAGCACCTGTATTTGACCCTAGAGTAGTGATATAAACCGCGTATGCAAGGTTCTGTCGATGGGTTTTGGTCAGTTCTACAACTCGGCTTCTCACTATCTTGCTCTCCGCAATTCCGAGCATGCCCGTTTAGCTCAGTGGTAGAGCGCGCCACTCGTAATGGTGAGGTCGGTTGTTCAATCCAGCCAGTGGGCAACTTTTTTCCATGCGCTTTCAAAAGTTGCCCCTGTCAGCGTCCCTAGTTCTAGGACGCGGAAGCAGTCCTGGTCTGGGTGTACGTTCCACCTTCACTCCCGTTACGTAGGTCTGGTACTGGAAAGGTGCAGACACATCAGATTTTGAGAGATTTAGGACAGGCTTAAATGACAACAAAATGTCTTAATTTGGTACACTATTTGAAGTTTTCACATTTATCAACATTTTATTTGCCATTAAAACCTGTCCCAAATCTCCCAAAATCTGATGTGACTTGACTCACTTGCTACACTCAATAGAGCGAAGTTCAGAAAAGGAAAGAGTTTCTGGTTCCCACAACCAAAATAGGCAAATATTTTCTGTGACTTCCATCATTCCATAACGCAACTCATTCCCGCAAACCCAAAGAAGGAAGGACTTTCAACTGTCGGTCGGTTCCCACTATTTTTGACTTCGCGGAGAGTCCTTGTTTGAAAAAACAAGGCTACTTATCCTTCCACTATCAAACCTTTCTGCCACTAAGTGAATCTGAAGCTCAGACGGGTGGGAGTCTTAGTGGCCTTTGCCTGCAGTGTCATGGAAACTGGGGCTTATGTATGTAAGTTGTTCACATCATCTAAGCGCTGTTCACAGACGCGAGGAGTGGGACCCACCTGATCCTGGATGCAGAACAATGGGAACAATCATCCCTGACCAATAACGTGTGGCTTCAGAATTCATCCAGAACTTAGCCAACTGCACTAGTACTGTGATGTCAATATTTGGCGCCTGCATGGCAGAAGGGGGGCAGACGACATTCGACCTCGCGTTGTTCTGCATACAACCATGTCAGTTCCAGCGACGCTCTTGCGGATTCTTGCTCGCTTCCCCAAGTTATTCATAGCGATTGTCAAGCGATGTTCCTCGACGGCTTTACGCTTGCTGCAGTATATCTTCTCGTTCTTGAATGCGTCTGTCCAGAAGTTACGGGAGCGGAAGCATTTTGCGAAGAGCAACGTAGATAACAGTTCCCCCTCGAGCAAGAGCAGAGAGGCGGAGGCGGGTGCCAACGCCGGGAGCATGACCATACTATGCTCCCCTGATAGTGGCCACAGTTTGAATCAACCAGCCGCCACGACTGATACAAGGAGTAGGGTACGTCATTTTCTGACTGGATTCTGTAGTCTGACGCTCACCGTCAACTCCTGGCTTTTCAGCCTGCTGATGGCCAGGGATCGAAACAACATACGCCACAGTAAGCTCCATACGGGTGTTGTCATGGCGTTTATACTTACATATGTTTGCTACGACCTCAAGCACGCGATGTTGCCAACCACCGCTCAGAAAATCAATGACCCTGGCTGATAGGTTGACAGGTCTACTCTCCATGTTGTCCGTGCTTGATCATCCAGGATTTATCGGGCGCGCGCTCAGGGCTACACAACAAAGTAAAGCCAAGCCCAGCCATACGGCTCAACAGCATCACGCTACGGGGCAAGACGATCAAGTTCGTGATCACGAAACGGACGTAGACAAATGGATGGTGTTCTGTGATACATTCCAAAAAGATATCGAGAACATCAACTTACTTGTGGGTTTGGCACAACCCTGATATTTTGCACCCATCACTGAGTACTCAGTCTCTATGACAAGGCTACTGTACTACTGACGGCAAACTTCAGCTTCTTGGCTATCCAATCTATCGATCAGAGTGGGTTGTCATACTGGCCCCAAAGGTTGAGCTACGCTTCGCTTCTGTCTGCAATGGGTAGTATCTTGATGGGTTTGGCGGTTCGGTCGCCGAGATTTTTTGTGAGCGGTAGCTGAACTTAGTTTGATGGACTATCCTGTTGATGCATAGTGCAGACGGCTTACTCGAAATCTTACTTTCAAACCATGGTGCTGGTTTTAGGGTTTCCATTCGAATTGTTCTTATACAGGTGCGCGAGCTGCATTCTACTTGACATCACTTTTGTGACGAGCCCATTTTATAGCGTGTTCTTCTTCATCGCTGCACTCGTTGTACACTTCGCCATTCATGCAGCGACGTTTCAGTTTGCTGCAGCCACTTTGATCTTTCTCCTCGTCTTTGTGTGTCTTGGGTTGTACTGGCATGTGACGGAACCACAAGAAAAAGAGCTGCTTTGTTCTTGGGTCAGCCAGAGTAGAGATGTAGAGGCTGCGATTGCCATCTAGGTGAGCAGTATGTCACAGGCATCGCGAACTCATTTGTATGTAAGACGAAAAGTGTAATATTCTAAACCGTGCACTTTATGCGATGCTACGAAGTATGAATACTGACAGTCCGTTACATTCTACCGATCCAGCGCGGACTGGGCTGTCCAGAGGGCCGGTATATAACTTACCATGAGCACATTCCTTCGGTAGCCACAACTTCGAAACCGCAAGAGACTAACTATATCCACTATTGGCGCGGAGTGGCCACAAGTGTTGTAAAGCAGCCCGATGCTAGTGAATTTGCAGTTGCCTCAGAAAGTAGTCCAACATCCCATTCACTACTGTTCAGAAAACAGCTGCCTTATTGTCTTTGGCGATGTATTGTAGGCGTCCATGCGGTTAGTGGAGGGTCTCCACATACTGGCCCGTGTTCATAACTTTATCGTGCACTCAAGTAAATAAAGCAGCCTGCTGACCGATTTTGCATGAAGATATGTCCGTGTCCTCTATCCAAACTGATAACGTGGTGTGTTTCGAGAGAAGAAGGGATTTCTGCAACGCGAGTTATAGAGAGAGTATGAATATCACAGGGAAAGACAAACTCCCACCTGAAGGGAGTACAGACTAGAACCCCCCTTTTTTCGGAGAGAGACAAAATCAAACTGGTCTCGCTAACCAATTTCGTGCTCGGCCAATAGCTGTGCAGAGGAATGATTCACGGATGCATACACCACTCGTGGAGATGACGGGAAGATATGCTAACTCACCATGTTGGGGATGCCATTTAAAATAGGGTAAATGTGTTGGCAGTTAGGACATATCATCGCACCCTCAACTATGTGAATCTAGGTGCAGAAAAAGTATTGCTGATGGATGGTGACAACGATTCCACGTACCTCCAGCAATACGTGGTGCAAATTTCGTAGTAAACCATCGTCCATCATCTCGGGTTGTTCAAGGGGGAGTGAAGTATCCCCCACCTGCGCAGCTTACAGCAAAAAAGAAAAAAGAAGGAAAATAGTCGATGTACTGGACTTACCTGCCTAGCAGCGTCTGCAAGGGCACGCCATTCCAATCGCGGGAGAATGTTCGTAATGAACTCGGGGTTAAACTCTGCCTCTCGCAACTCGATTTGGATGTCCTTGAGAGATAATGGGAAATTGTTGCTCGTGCAGCCTTTGACGTGGCAGGCCAGCAGGTTGTGCGTGATGAGACGAACCATTACAATCGCCGTCGCCTTTGAAGCACCTTCAGTTGTACGGTGGTGAGTGTTTGAGTGTTTGATTTGTGCTGAAGGTTTTATCTTTTCGAGCTGATCAAGCGCTGGTGGCGGGTCAAAATTTCCTTTGCCGCACTGATCAGAGGTTCAACATCTCAATACCTCCACCACCTGGACTGCCCATTATGCGACCGCCGTCGCCGTCAATACCTGAAAAAGAGTTCGTGTACGAAGCGCTGAAACAATCTCTCCGCCTTGATGGCCGCAATCATCTTGACGCCCGGGCGCCGACACTCGATTTCCGTCAGGAACTAGGTTGGGTGGAGTGCGGGTATGGCAAAACACGGTATGGTCCTCAGCAGTCTACATCTTCATACTCGCTCAGTTTACAACAACAACTTGGAACGACGTGTTCTACGTGGAAAATTATGTAGTGTGATCGCTTACGTCGAGGCGAAAATGACGAAGCCGCCTCCTGAACGACCTCTAGAGGGCATTATCACAATACACTCAGAGATATCACCTATGGCGTCTGTGGATTATGAGCCTGGTCGGTAGGAATACACGCTCTGTTCTTTGTTCGGTCCGTCTGACCGGTCGCGTTACCCTTGATATCTGTCCGACAGTCCATCGGAAGAGGAAGTGACGATCACGCGTATGTTGGATAAAATTCTGAGAAGGAGCGATGCGATTGATAAGGAATCGCTTTGCGTCGTCGCCGGTCAGCGAGTACGTGCATAAAACACCTTGTTGTCTTCCGGGCGCATTCAAATACCTGGCAGGTCTGGCACCTCCGCTTAACGGTCCACTGTCTCGCAGACGCCGGAAACATGCTGGACTGCGCATGTCTCGCAGGTATAGTGGCCTTCAAGCATTTCCGGAAGCCGGAAGTTGAGGTCATTGGAGACGAAGTGATCGTCGTACGTATATCTGCGCGTCTTCTGTTGGCCAATGCCCGAACGCCAACTTATCATCCACTGTTAGCATTCACCGTTGGAACGGTCCCCTGTACCTTTGGCCATCCATCATGTGCCTTTCTGTGTTACATTCGCCTTTTTTCCGGACCCTTCCATCCGGCCTGTACTAGATCCATCACTGCTGGAGCAACGATTGAGCACAGGCCAGATGAGCATCGCACTGAATGCACAACGCGAAATCTGTGTTCTACAGAAAGCTGGTGGTGTGCCGATTCCCGCAGAGGACGTACTGCGATTGATCGATATCGCTGTAACCGTGGCTAAAGATCTAGACAAGTTTGTCGAAAAGCGGCTACGAGAAGACTGGGGAAGCAGGAAGATAGAAGTTGTATAGGCAGATATCCCGCATCCCCTTCATTATCTCGCGCGTGATCACAGGAATGACGTAAAACCGGTCTAGATGTGCATGAGGTGCGGTGGTATACACTGTGATGTATCCGACTTCTCTATGTAACGATTGCTTGACACATTACTCCCTACTACATAGAGGTCTTCATGGCTCTATCAAGAACCGGGTAAGTGGACACGCAAGAAGCGGATTATCGGTCTTAATCCTTACGGGCTCGCTTCCTCGCGGTGCCGTCCTGCATACCGATATCATTATCGACAGAGGAAAAGTAGTCCAGGGAGCCTTTGGGATCGGGTTTGATGGTCTTTGACCCCTCAGTCCAACCCAACGGGCAGACTTCACCGTGCTCCTCCTAGTGGTCACACGTTAAGGTGACATAGGTAACGCCTGGGTGTGATTGGGGACTTACTACGAACTGGAAGGCCTTAAGCAGCCGAAGGGTTTCGTCAACAGAACGACCGACAGGTAGGTCATTGATGGTAATTTGTCTGTTGAGGGAACGCGTCATTTACGCCCCCAACGTAGACGAAGTCTGTTTACCTGATAACACCCTTGGGATCGATGATGAAAAGGCCACGAAGAGCGATACCCTCCTCTTCGATCAACACACCATAGTCGCGCGAGATTTGCATGTTCCTGTCCGCTATAAGGGGGAGTTTGAGTTCAGGTCCGATACCACCTTGCTTCCTGGGTTGTTGTGCCCAAGCAAAGTGGGAGTATTGCGAGTCAGTGGAAACACCTAGAAGGAACATGAGACTGCGGGACAGAAGCTACTTCTGTTACCTACCCAGGACGACAGCGCCGAGTTCCTTGAACTGAGGAAGCGCATCGTTGAAGGCAAGAATCTCAGTAGGACAAACAAAAGTGAAGTCCCTAAAATGGACTCAGCCAGGGCTAGCAATTTGGATTGCAGTTAATACTGACATGGGATAAAAGAACAGGATCACCCTATAAGAGCATGGGTTTCGTTAGACACCGATGGGTGCAAGTGTCAAATTAGCGATGCCATTTACCATTGTCCCTGAAAATCAGAAAGCGCGATGTCCTTGAACAGGCCATCTACAACGGCAGAGGCTTTGAACGGAGGGGCGGGTTTCTGGACGACAGCAACCATTGCAGAGAGTCGGTCGTGGATGCGAACAACTACAAAGAAAAAGACCAGCGGGCGGTGTTTGCACGCTGCAGCGGCAAGAAATATGGGCGGGACGCGTTGTGTACGCCTGTTTGGCTCCTCGCACGTGCTGACAGCATTTGATCGGTAATTACGTGGCCCTCGTGCTCTGGTTTTACGCATCCTTGCACTATCGTATGTGCTTCTGAATCCATCACCCGACTTATTGCAGCGCGCATAAAACATACTGCGGTAAGTTAGTGCGTAAAGACTTCTAGGTCCGTTCAGGCTGGTAGATTCCAGCCAGATTGATGTCACTATTAATTTGCAACGGTAAGATTGGTCAGACGTAAAGATAAGGTCGCCGGCGAGGTTCGTTTCAGCCTAGTACTTGTAATCAGCATGGCATCAACACGTACGGTGAATTGACAACATCACAGTTCTTCTGCGTACGTGGCCAGAACCTCCACGCCGTTTTGGACCACTGCATCCAGAACTTTCCAGATGGGCCCTATCGCCGTTCCGTAACTTACTCCCCAGGGCAGGTCATTTGGGGAGCGCAGCAAATGTTTCTCTCGTGCGTTTAGTGCTGGAGTCCACTCACCTCTGCAGCTGCGATCTATTGGATGGCATGATCATCAAACGCTTCAAGTAGTGTTCACTGATGCTTAGCAATATCACCATGTCTCCGAAACCTGTATGATAAGAGGTATTATCAAGTATACGTAGTTGGCCAAAGATTCCTGTGCCACGGTCCGACTCCACGTAGAGCTAGACAGAAAATCGAAGGGAAGATTCGTCGACCGGTTGCAGCCATTCTCGAAGATATGTAAGTAAATAGCATATATATTAGAAAAGAATCGTCGTTGGATACGAGTCCTATAACTAGCTGGATACCTGAATTCTGATCAACTACGTCACAAGTTGTCCATTTGGTAGGAAAGTACCGTATTAGCTACAAAATTGTACAGTTGGAGAACAAGAACACCGAACTGTGTACGCAGCTGTCCAACGTCCGAATATACTGAGGGAAACCCACACTGACACTTTCCACCCATGTATGAAATAGGGAGAACCATATTAAAGGTTACTTGCATCACGGTGGATAAGAGACCAAGGTGGTGGTTGCGACAACAGAAAAAAAACCGGGGCGCTACCAGGGAAGATGGAGGGCGGTATATTCACAACACAAGCCGGATTCCCGCAATGAGAATAACACTTGCAAACGAGCCAACGTGACTAAGCGAGACTTTAGTAGTCCCGCTCTTGCTCGCAATTGTCGAATTGCCGGATGAAGCACTGCCACCAGTCCCAGAGCCATAGGAAGACCCGTCGGCGCTCCCGGTAACCGATCCAGTATGCGTACCACTGATATCTGCGATAAAGATGAGGTCGTGAGCAAGCACATAACATTCAAAGGTGCCTACGTACACTCTGCGAATGAGGGAAGCGTGTATCCATCCTCGACGTAAGGAGTGGTGACGTTGAGAGCGACGCCGACTGGCACAAGGTAAGAAAACGCGGAAGCCAACTGGTCGTAGAACTTGGCGGCCTCAGACATCGTGAAATTGTTCAACTCGTGAGTAAGCATTATTGTGCCAGACTGTCCGCAGAAATTAGTTTAGTACACTTGGAGGATTGGTAACTACTCACCGCGCTGAAGGTACCGTTTTCTGCGGCAGTGATGAGATCCATGTAGTTAGTATCGATGTCGGCTTCCGAGACATTTCCACTGCCGACACGCCAGTCGTTTGAGTCGTATTGCCACATGATGGTCGTTAAGCCAAGGGCATCAGCGATTGCTCGAATGCGGTCGTCGACATCACCGAAGGGAGGCTAGGCTCCTAAGTAAGACATAGTAACGAGAAGAAAGGTACGTACCCTCCAGCAAGTGGGAGTCACGCCGACAACTAGTTTGATCATTTGCATCTATTTTATTATGTTCAGGAGAATGGTCACTGAAAAAAAAAAAAAGATTCTAGCGCACAGCTAAATCGAGCAACTTAGTCCAATGTCATATTCGAGATGGAAAGCAACTCACTGTACCAAAGCTCTGCGAATGCTTCATAATTCGTGAGGGAGGTCACTGTAAATAAAGTACATCAAAACGGTCCGCTGCGGGCGTCATGGAAATAGCGAACTATAACGGTGAGACCAAGTGTCTGGGAAAATGTCAATGCGGAATATCGATAAATGCATAACAAAAGTACTTACGAACACAAATTTCATGTCCATCTGCTAAACCACGTTGGGCTTCAAGAGGCCAGTCCATGACGTTACTGCCGATATAAAACATAGCTGCGGGATGTCTAGATCTCACTTTTACGAACAAATTAAGCATATCGACTTACTGGCCTTCTGGTCTTGGGACAGCAAATAGTCATAGAAAGCATTGTGGGAACAGTTCGGACCGTCGTCAAAACCATAACCAAAAGTATCCGGCTGTTTGTGATTGTGAAGTCAATATCAACTGCTGTAACCATTTTCATTGGATAGCACACTAGCCTCTGGGAGATCTGCTATATCATCTAGGATGCCCGGGATCTTCGGAGTAGTACACTTTGCGAATGTCCACCAACAGTCAGGGTCGCTCGGATCATATGTGAAGTTCCCCCAATCGCCGACTAGAGAGTCCGGTTGCGTTCCCTTTGGAGGGATGTTTGGAATGAGACTCTCGATATCTTCGTACTTCGCTTGAGCCTCGGAGTCACCGGATATTATGGTAGCTACTGTCCAACTCGATGGAAAGTTGTTTTCGGCATTGGTGACGGGGGGATATTGGTATGGCGTGCATTCTACGTTAGGGTCTGCTTTGAAATGTGAGCGGATGTTCGGAAAACCAGTACTCGAACAGTGCAGCTTGAAGATGAGACGCGGCACGCGTGGAATAGTGATTGTTTCAACACCGAGACTGCTCAGACCTCAAAAAATAGTCACTCGTTGCAAGAGTGAGAAGAAACTCGACGCCGCGGCGGGCCACGAAGTTCGACAGGGATACGTTCATCGATGAAGGCGACGCAAAACATGTGAAACACCCCCAAAATTGATTCCCTATTGAACATTGAACCAAGACTCACCTGAAATCTGAGCCTCTCCCTGTTCGGTGGTACGATCTTGAGCGTTCGCAGAAGGGGGAAAAACATACGCGGAAATAAAAAGACATGTCAATGGCGAAGCAAAGAGCGACGACAAACGCATAACGTTGGTATCGGGTCTCGAAGGAAGGAGCGTAGAGGTAGTCGGAAGACCGAACGGGTATAAGAAGCAGAAATGACCGAGAGGGATCGCCCCTGGCCATCCGCTGGCAACTGGCATATGTACTCGCCGTGCCTTCTGCCACTTCTGATAGGCCGGCATTCACCCGCCCGCGATCTCGACGATGGTCCGCACCGACATTTGTCACCCACCCCGCGCCGTAGCTGCTTGCCGCTCTCCGAGATTTATGTATGGGTAGAATAGGTGGAGCCATACCAAGATCGTTCCAACATCCGAGCGGCTCTGGCTGTTCACCTGAGGCACCTTTCATGACTGACGCTGATTGCCTGCAATCATTTCGGTCACCGGGACCGTGGCGTGACGTCGATCTAGGTCGATCCGAGTCACGGTCTGATCAAGCCCAACTAGCCCTTTTGTTCAGCCGCGTCCAGCCGTTACAGTGATGGTGTTGTACAAGACCACCCGCAGAATCTTTGTTCAGCAGGCTTCGAGGTTGTTGCGTACCCCAGGAGTAATAGAACAAGTTGCGCCAACGAAAATAGCTTGCTTATTTGTATTTGTAGTTCTCGGACTTCTTTCGTTGACCGCTCCGCCAGACGGAAGACGTCGGTAAAGCTGTCCAAGACAAGTCGGACCGGCCCTGCGTCAAATCGCTTTCTCAACAGTAAAACTCCTAATTTCCTAGTCAATTCCATCCACAAGTTGTATAGGACTCGACGAGTCGTAATACATGCATAAGATGTCGCAGCTCTTTTCGGCGCCAGCGAATCGATGGTGAACAAGTCATGACGAACGTCGAAGCTGGCTGCGGAAGACCACTCTAGATGCAACGTCTGGGTAGAAAGAATGCGAGGGAATACATAAGTACATGGTCGTTTCTCCAAGATTCTGGTAGAACACGCGGCCCCACTGTGAACGAAGGTACCCTGAACGCCAGGGTATACGACTTGACTAACACCACCAACAGCCTCCTACTTAGTAGGTCCGAAGGCCCGCGATGCAATCTGGTAAGGTTTTACCACTGAACATAACACTTTACTTATGTTTTAGCTTCACAAACCACTTGAGTGCGGCACACCAGCCGCTCGGTGACAAAGATTAAGATAACGAGTCAGAACGTCGTCTAGCATCTGCTAGTGTTGATGAGAGCCAAGGCGACTATCAGGGCATCGATGGACCTAGAGTTGAAGCGCATGTCACATATGTGCCGGCTAGTGCAGAGCAGCGTGCTGAGTCATCACTGTCGTTCACGTGAATCGTGTTTCCTTTGTCGCGTCCCCTATCATTTGTCTCCGGACAGACGCTTTGACCGCTGCTACAACATGAACTTCAAGCTGCTCTGCTGGTTTGCGGTGAAAATGTTACGATAGTATTCGAAGTCAAGATTTCGAGGAGAGCAAACGTGGGAAAGGTCAAGGAAGCTTTGTATCTCAAAAAATCGGATACTTTCAGGACCATAGATGCGAAACAAACCTCAAGCTCTACTC